>APFE031703984.1:22250-46731 GCA_000404065.3 Pinus taeda | reverse complement strand
ATCGGCTTGCCTCTACATCGCCTAACAGGCGACGTTATGAAATCAAGTGGCACTGAAATTCATTAGACATTACTCCAGTGAAGTGGAGGTTGGGACGTTACCACATTTGGTTTACTTGGCACTTGGTGGGATCGCTGGCTGGCGAGCGAAGTGGAGGATCTCACAGACGAACCTGTCCTGACCTACTTTCTCGCCATGTTTGTCATCTAAAATGAAGGTGGCAAACACAGTTTTTTCTCTTCTTCCAGGCATCGCAGCGTACAAGGTAGCAATCACATTTTCCCACATTTTTTTATTTTTTATTTTCGAGAGAATCGAACCACCTTATTTAAAAAGTTTATTTCATGGCTAATGTTTCAAGATGAGGGATGCGACTCCCGAAGCCCCTCGGGGTTATGTCCGTCAGCCCTATTGGCCCATCTGGACGGTTGAGGTCATCCTACAGCTCTGCGTTGGTAGCTTTTTGAAATGGTTCCTACCATCGATGATGCTAAGCTGGTCAGCAAAAAGGATATCAGGGCACGAGGGTGCTGAAGATGAGGAACCTGCGAAGGTCAATAAGTTTAGATACATAGATGCTTACTATGCTCTAACCATTGAAACACTCTTTGTGACTTTGACGTATTGCAGGTAGACTTGGAATTATAGGGCCATGTTTACAATTATGAGCATATGTTTGCTTTGTTTTAGAAGACAGGCCAATCACTTCCTACAAAAGACTTGAATGATGGAGATACTTACAACAATGCAAATTACAATGCACTAGTCCACACAGTGATAAGGATACCAGGATTTTCTCTTCATAAATTTGTAGAGAATGTGAGTAATTGAAATGAAACCCCACCATAGAAATGCAAATAACTAGTATATGTATTCTCTGATTAATATATGTTAATGCAGCATGATAGCTGCAGTTTCGTTTGTATTTCTAGAGCGTGGATTTGCTGGGATTGTTGCATCAACCCAGTTGCTATTACTATCGTTTAAGGTAACTCGTAATTTTAAATAGCTTGAAAAGAATATTGGATATTTACTTTTTAATGAAAAACATTTAGTTTTCAAATTCTTTATTTATTTATACATTATGTATTTATAGTTTAAAAAATATCTTTTTTCAAATAAAGAGAAAGAACAAGGTAGACACCCAATTAAAACATAAATTCTTATTTTTACAAAAATTAGGATGGAATGAATTCCTCATGCTTTAAACGGTCGAACTTCTTACTTTCTTTGAAATAGTTTGAAGCAGAAACGTTATATAATATTTTTTTATGCACCGTAGTTTTTTAATACTTCCTCCATGACAGCAAAGGTTTTCTTATATTAAATTTTAACCAGCTCAAGCATAACGCATGAGCGAAACGTGGTGCAGGACAACAGTGTCTTCTTCACCATCCTTCTCTAGACGCAACAGCACAGGGTGGTTCGTTTGGCAGGGAAAGTTCAACCACAAAATTTTGGAAGACATTTTAGGGGATGGTATTTTCACTGCGGATGGAGAGCAATGGCGAAAACAACGAAAGTTGGCTAGTTTAGATTTCTCCACCAGAACTTTGAAGGAGTTCAATAGTGTTGTTTTCCGAGAGAATGCAGTGAAGCTTTCCAAAATTCTACTCGAAGGGTGTAAAACAGAACAAACGGTAGAGATGCAAGTAGGTTAAATCCTCCTCGAGCTGGAATTACGTTTCCTGTTTTCTCTTGTTTCTCTTGCACTTATTTTAGCAGATAATTTGAAAAGAGAGACGCTGGAAAGTGGGAAAGTAACTAATATACATTTTGGTCATTCTCAGAAGAGACAGTTACTGTGGGAAAGCATTTAGATTCGCTTTTTTTTTTGTTTCCTAATAATAACCAAATGTTATGGATATCCGGTAATTGATGAATGTTAATAGGATCTCTTACTGAGGTTAACAGTGGATTCAATCTGCAAAGTGGCCTTCGGGATTGAGGTGAACAGCTTAACAAATACAAACTGTGGAGGAGAGGCATCTTTTGCAAAAGCTTTTGATACTGCAAATAGTCTAGTATTGTGGCGTTATTATGATATTACTTGGAAATTAAAAAGATACTTCAACATTTGGTCAGAGGATACCTTGAAGGAAAACATGAAAAAGATGGATCATTTTGTGTACAAGGTCATTAAGAGCAGAAGACATGAGATAAGTGTGCAAAATAACTATGTAAGATAATACCCTCCCCAGGTTCCCAATCTCACAAGTGAATTTTTCATTTTCCCTTTCCACATATTCATCGTGTGCTAGCGCTAGTACTCATGACCTTGTTTCCCTGTCTCTGGCTGCAAAAATATTTTCAGGTAAAACCAGACTTGCTGTCTCGCTTTATTTCATCAACTGAGAAAATTCCAGAGATTGACTCTCACAAGTTTCTACGAGATATTGTTATGAATTTCACTATAGCTCGGCATGACACAACTGCAGTTAGCCTTTCTTGGTTCTTGCACTTGCTTTGCAATAACCCAGATCTTTATAAAAAGGTTTGCAGAATTCAAAGTCACAACGCTTGAAGGCGTTGAGCAATTGGTCCAGCGAATAGATGTCGGCCGTGCCCAAAAGAATCGTATCAGTGCGGACAACATCTGAGGCATCCCTGGTAAGAATTTCTTGCTTTTCTCATATGTACTTTTTAAGTGAAGGAGTCCATAGCCGTCAAAATCCGGGTCGACTCATATGCATCAACAAATGTTAGCAATTTCGTAGAAAGCAATCATACACACTTCCGTAATTTAAAATCAATGATTGCCTTTACAGCTGATCCTTTGTGATCGTTCCATCATTCTCAGGGGAAGGGAGGGTAGCGCACAGCACAAGACCAGGTTCAACAAGCGTACAACAACCTGAGCATAGTTGTACGGGCAACACAACAGGTAGGTAATCTGTTGCCTGCAAAAAAATTACAATCGTTCCTGGTAATGAGATGGCTGCTCTCGCCCTGCGCCTGGTGTCTGGTTCATCCGGTGAGTTCTCTTCCTATTCAAGTGAATGAATCTGAATTTTATTGTAGCGCTTTAATCAAAGAAATATTAACATTGTTAATTCAAAGTGTAGAGGAAAGTTGGCACCTGTTAGATGTGGTGGCATGCGTGGCAGGCGTACACGGTTACATGCGTTACATGCGGTGGCAGGGGTACATATGCTATTGTATTGTAGCTAGTTCGCCATACATTCTCTTAACATTAAATGTTGGAGATTAATGCTAAGGATGAAGATAGCATTACTTCATCAAGCTTTGAAATTGTTAAAATTACTTGTAATGTTGGCCTTTGTTTCCTAACTTTTGAGCCTCTATACCTTGTATTGAGGCCAAATAAGATGAATATTGTTTTGATTGGTTAGAAGGATAGGAAAATATAAAATATTGTATCGGTTAATGTGAAATGTGGAGAAACTTTGGTTTAAGTCAAAATAAGTTTATTGATTGTTGTGTCAAACTAATGCCATCGACCGAAATCGATTACTATAGCCCCTTCCAGCCCGGAGGGCACGGACTAATAAGAGCATAGAGATTGGAAACAAACACCAGTGTTTTGAATCTATAAAAGCATCGGTGCTTTAATAATAAAAAGGCAATGACTTGTACAACCTATGATACCATGCCCTAGGGTGTTGAATTCAAAGAAGATCGGTGCTTATGTATTCTAAAAATGCCTCAACCAATACTTTTTCAGGAAAGGCAACAAGGCAACCAAAAAAATATTGCAACCTCAATTCTTTTATCTTCTCCATTGCATGAGGTAGCTATGCATAACTATGCACTTGTTGTGATCAGTTGTATAAACAACACCCAAGTTTAGCAATGGTTTTATGGAATCTAACACTTTTATCTTCTCCATTGCATCAGGTAGCTATGCTTAATAACTATGCACTTGTGGTGATTAGTTGTATAAACAACACCCAAGTTTAGCAATGGTTTTATGGAATTTAACACATCGGTACGTTAAAGGGTAACAATGCACCTTTGCATTAAAGGTGTAATTACATTGGTGTATGAAATGTATATTTTCCCGGCTCATATTTATTTTACAAACACATTGGGCTTTTGTATTTATGAAAACAGTGGATACCATTTTTTATAATTATAAATATCATTGTTGAAAATTTAGTATTGAGAGAAGTACACATTAATATAAGATGTCTTGGTATCCATTCTCTCTTTCTTGAAACTTCAACCCATGACAATGAAATTCTTGTGATTTTTTAAATCTGTGAATCATCTAAAAATTCACATATATTTTATAACAATATTCATATAAATTAAATTTTGATTAGTGCATTTGTATATGAAGTTTGGATTAATTTGTTATATTATTATATTTCACATCTTCTCACTATAATATTTAATCATTCATATATTTAATTAGTGGTATAACATTTCATAATAGAATAAATTAAAATGTGTTTTATTATATATAAATAAAGGGCTCTTTGTCATACAAAATGGGATAATTATTGGTAACCCCTTGTTTTTCAATTAGGATACTATTTCCGTTACATTAAACAAAATGTTTGTTTTTTACAAACATTTATTACAAAAAATAAAACATCTGTATTAATATCCAAATAAATCATCAGTATTCATTGGAACCTTCGTTAGTGAGTGAGCTACTTCCACGTTTTAGGTTATTTAGACTTCCATGTTTTTGGTTATTTTGAGGAATGTTTTATTGATTTCATCAATTGTTTTCATCTTCTTCAAATTTAATCTACAAACATAAAAATAAGTGTGTCTACATTTGTGAGAACAATGAAATTGAAATAAATAATATACATCAATGTAAATGGAAGAGAAATGTACCATACCAATAGTTGAATCTTGAATTATACACTCTCTTTTAAAACTAGACCTCATGCCTTCTTTCAACAACTATTTTGTTGGTGTAGTTCCATACTTTGTTTCTTGCAAGTTTTATAACCCATAATAAATCATAAATATAATATAAAGGATTTTTTTATCCTATTAATTATAAACTTAAAGATGTAAAATAACATAGATACTTATAAATTCTACAATTAATTTTTAATATGCCAACATATACTCACAACCCATATTTAAGTTAATGCCAATCAATTCTTCTGATGACCATTCTTTGTATGTTATCACCTATTTGAAGACATTCAAGGTTGCTGTAAAATAACTTAAAATATATAAAAATGAAATTTTAAGTTGTTATAAGGAAATATTAACAATAACTCACAAACTACAACCATTTTCTTCCTCCTCGTCCTGTTTTATGTGCTAATGGATTCCATTTGTTTTTTTGTATGGAAATACTTGAAAACTAATATTTAATGCTAAATTATTTGTTTATACCTAATAGAAAAATTCAACGATTACATACATTTGAAAAAGGTTGTTGTTGAGATTACTCTCCTTGTGATGCAATTATGTCCATTTCTTTGACCAAATCCCTGTACATTTTTTGGACATTCCTACTCACATGTTTCAGATATCATCTCCTTGATCCTTTGGGATTTTTATAATCTTCCTAAAAAAGTAATAAATATTTCTATATTGATATATGAAAACTAAATATAACAAAATTGATATTAATAAATGAATGTTTTGTAATATATACATATAATTCTAGAAACACATTTTAAGTAGGAATATTACATTTTGAATGATTCTCTTTTGTTGTTGTATGTTTTTTCTATTACAAGTCTAACAGGTCTCATGTTTTTGCTCTTACAAGTCTAAGAGGTCTGATTGACCATTGCTCTAGAAACGTTACATGTGGTTTAAATATAACATGGTTTTTGGAATGGTTGGATTGGTTTACGTATTATAAGTGGAAAGTAGGTCTATACATTCACTCAATTATATCCTTCATAGTTTTGTGAAGTTTTTCCCCCTTTTGTTAACCGGCAACACCACTCCAAATGAGCTAAGAACCAATTCATTGTCATTTACATGTTGTATAATTTTTATTTTCTTAGAATGACATTCTTTTCCTTCGTTGTTGGTCCGTGTAGAACATTAAACATATGTGAATTAATAGATATTTTAAAACGTGTTATCTAATATTCTTAAGTATATTATTAATGAAAATTAAAAGAAAGTCATATTGAAGAATATTTTTTCATTCACCTCATTCAGCCTTATGCAATTTTTCCATCGGGTTTTGATGCTCTTCTTCACTTAATAAAAAATAATCTTAATGATCTTCCTGATTTTGTGGTTCTGTATGACACACTATAACCAATACATATTAGTTAAACTTGCATATAGTTCAAACATATTAATTTTGTAAAGAATTTACAAAGAACTTGTCTTTTGTGCTCCTTTGGATGTGTTATCATTGTGTCGATCAATATTTTTTGTACTTAACCATTCATCAAACATTTTTTTTATCGATATACAACATGTACCATTAAATACGAAAGATATTAAGTATATTTTATAAATAAATCACATAATTTTCAGCTAAAAAGATGTTTTGTAACCAGTGTGTTTATGTGCATAAACACACTCACCGCAAATTTTATTATTTTAAAAATAAATTTGAACTATTACAATGCAATATGTAATGATAAAATTACCACCATTCCAATAAAACATCAAAGCATAAAAAATTAAACTCAAGCTTTTTGGACTTGACGATGCTATTTGTTATAGTTGCATTAATGTGTTATATTACACATGGCACAGTGATAAACATAAGTCTTTAAAAAAAAAGACAAGTCTGATGGGTTTTGGATATGATTTAATAAGTGGTCCCCCTCCTTTACATGTTAAACACCATATATATAATAACACAAATCCATTTAATATAAAATCCCTAAAATGAAAATCCCTAAGTGTGAAGAGATAAAGGGAGTTAAACCCTAAGGTGAAATTTGTTGGCATTGTGATCCATGTGTTGTACTTGATGGCAACCCACTTGTAGTTGGACAAGTATATGGTAACTACAGGAATCTACAAGAAAGATCAGAGGTGACAGAATGATGGAACAAAGATGAATCTACATGACAGAGGTAACAAAATGATGGAAGAGAATAAGGGTCAAAGGTTTGATATAGGGAGATTGTTAGTGTGTCTTGTCCTTGATATTTGATGAATGAAATAATTGATAAAAATATAAACAAGATGTGACAAAATGCAGAGAAGTTTAGAGAAATTAGTTTAGAAGTGATGTACAATGGCAAATCACATTCTAACAAGTCTATTCAGAGGTAACAAAGTAATGGTACAAAATAATAAGATGATGGAACAAAGGACTACAGATCAGAATCAAGCAATTGAGGAAAAATAATGTTTTCAGGTATGTTAAGTTGTATACATGGGTTCACTGTACAAAAAGAGTCTGTACACGTAGTTTCACTATACAAAAAGAGTGTATAACTATGCACGCACTTTCATAGAATAAATTGCATTTATAAAATGAAGAATTAAGAAAAATAAAATGAAAGAATACTAAGGGTTGATACCATAGTATTAGCCCACAATATTGAGCAGAGTAACGATTATTTAATCCCATCTAAGAATACCATAGCTTCGAAGTGTTTTTTTTATTTAACTTATTGAGAAAGGATAAAACTATATAAGGAGGAGAAGATCAAAGGTCTAAGTGCACAAGTAATGAATATCTTATGAAAAGCAAATATGCATATTATGGGTTTCTGATAATTTGCTTGATCTAAACTGAGTATGCACCTGATTATTTGATGATGGATGAGATATAATGATGGATCATTATCATAATGACTTATCGTTATGTGATTTGATAATAGATAGGCTATATATGATTGCTAACACATGTTTTATCCTTTATATTTGATTATCTAGGTATGTCGGAAGTCTAGAATTGCAGTGAAGTTATAAGTAAGTATTTGTAGATCTATACGTTCATTTTCTTTGGTGAAGGTGCATATACAAACTGGTTCGGTCTTCCAAGTAGCATATGAAAAAGAAAATCTTGATGTTCAAGGATGACTGATCTATCATATCAGTGTCGTTTCACTGTTGTTTGTCAATGAAGTATTCTTAGATCTGAAAGTTAATCTACATGCATGAAGAGTTTGTGTCTGATTGATTGATTGATTGAGTAAGAAGGGTGATCCTTGCTGCTATCTATTTAGAACTCTGTAAATTTACTATAGATCTTCAGAATGTCACTGATTGGTACAGTTTGTGGTTCAGAGGTTTTATGATTCAGTATCTTTATAGGTATACATAGGTTGGGCTAAAGGAAGTTGCGTATAAAAGCAGGCTAGCTTCATTGAAGAACCATATATAGTCTGACACATGATTTTTGGGGTTACAGTTGGTTCTAGCTGTTGATGGAGTGTTCTGGGCTCAAATCTATGTACTGGTTACAGTGATCTCTCTGTTCCATTTGATTGGTTGAATTTTATGTTTGAATGAATGGTTGATTCAGTTGTGTCAGAGTTTTAGTGATTGTTTGATTCAGTATGTCAGAGGTTCAATGATTGCTTGATTGAGTATGTTAGAGGATTCAGTGATTGATTGATTCAATTATGGTTGATTCATAGATTGCTGATATCCATAGTAATAATGGGAAAGAAGCAAAAGAAGAAAGCACCTCAAAATAAGAAGACAACTCAAAGGAACTGTGATAGTGGGAGAGGCGATTGGCCACTGTTTGGAAGTAACTCTTTAGATTCAGAATCACCACAGAATGAAGATGAACAAGAAAAAAAATTATCATGTATGAATTTATTATCCTTTGGTGATACTTTTCTCTGTTCATTTGAAGACAAAGAATGTGACAGTGAAACAAATGAATTTTCTATTATGGGTAAAAGAGAAAGAAATCAAATAGAGACAAAATTTAAAAATATCACAGACATAATTAGAGATAAAAAAGGTTAATTAATAAAAGGGAATGTGCCTACAAAGAAGAAATTAGCAAGTTAAAAGCCCAATTGGAGGAAGGAAACAAAATAAAGAAGCATTACACATAAAATGAATATCAAAGTCAAACACTGCAAGATGAAGTGACATTACTGAGAAATGAAGTGAATGAAAATGACACAACAATCAAGGAACTTATAGAAAGGACCAACTACTGTGAATTTCTTGAAGCTATGGTCGTTTCTCTAAAAGAAGATCTCAAAAATTCAAATAACCAGAATGAAGAACTACTCCAAGCATTTGAAGAACAGGAAAATGAAGTTTTCAAATTAAGGAAACAAGTGTAAGAAGGAAGAAAAGATGAAGAAATCATGAAGAAGTAGTATCTTAAAAATGAAGAACAATATTAGGTTGAGGTAAATATCCTAAAAGGTAAATTAGAAGAAAATGATAGACTTTTATGATGTCAAGATATTACTATGATTTTGGATGATATTCTTAGTAGTGAAAGGTCTACTTCCATCAAATTTGGTCTTCATTTTGATGAAACTATTAAAGGTGAATCTAGCTCAAAAACTGAAGCAAGGAACTCTAGTACAATATTTGAAATGCTCAACAAGGAGATAAGAGGTCAACCACATCAACAACCAAGGAAATAAAGTCTTCAAAGAAAATCATTTACTCCTAACTATGGAAGTTTTAAGCGATTCTTTCTTCTGTTCAATGTTTTATATGTGATTATTTTCGACATGTTGTAGCCAGATGCAAAAGTGGAACGACTCAAGCTAATACCACTCACAAAGAAAGATCATCAACTTCCAAATACGTTAAGGGATATTGTTTTTCCTGCAAGATTTTTGGTCACAAAATGATTAATTGTTATAGAGGAAATATGAAACGTATAAGAAGTTATGCTTGTAACAAGTTTGGACATATAGCAAAAGAATGCAGGAGCAAATCTCAGCCAACATACCAAAAGGAGCAAACATAGTCACACTCCAAGATATGGAAGAAGAAGGAAATATAACCAGAAATATATGGCATAGTTCAGTATACAGGAGGAACAGACTCAAGAGGAATTGAAAGTATGAAATTTCAGTGTTCTAATTATCATACACGGTTATCATGAAGACAAATAATGTATATAGGCAAGTTCAAAGCTGTACAATCGCATATATATTGGTTTGATGAAGAAGCAGTGGGACAGACTCAGAAAAATGATATGATATGGTTTAGAAAATTATCAATTATGTCTTCTGCCTTGATGATTGATGACCACAATCCGTGGATGTTATTTAGAAGTGCATTTGATCCTCATAAGTTGTTGATGACTTGATGTATATCTGATTGACGATCATGCTTTGATAATTATTACTGGTATATGCAATGATTAGATTTGAGAGTGTACAGGTGGCACAGGTTCCGGGGGAGAATATGCTATGCTTCTAATAATGCGTTGTTGGCATTATGTTTAGAATTTTTTGGTACCTAATGATTCTTATCAATGGTGATGGTACTTATGTCGTTGAATTGTTTAAATGATACATCATGTTATGCTGCAGTCATGAGTTTCCTATGATGAAATATGAGATGATACTTATATTGGTTAGGACACATAGTTGTTACTTACATCAGATTTATGGATGATTATGGATAACCTTTTTGATGATGCATATAGTACATATGATATGTTGCTTACATGGTGATCTTCACAAGGACAAGGAGAAGTACAAAGCTTGAGTACACAACTTCATTATTTGATGATGAGTCACTCATTTCTTTTATGCTAGAGTCATCATGCCTTCAAAGATACATAAACTTCATATGGTGGAGCTATGATGCAAGATTCCTATAGTTCTTGGCTCTCACATGGTTGAGGATCGATGATATTGATGATATCAAGAAAGCTTGACAAATGACTATGAGATCATGGTTTGCTAGATACATATTGCTATCTCATGATGGATATATATTATGTTGGATACATGGATTATTACTTAATTTTCATATTGATAAATATTTTTGGTTGGCCAAGGGAATGGTGTGATTGCAGATCTCATGAAGAAATAACTATTTGAAGACATGGATATTGGAAGACATGGCTTACTTAGTCACGTAATGATGATGACTTCTTACATTATGATGATAGGTTATGATAAGTCTCTTTCTACTAAGGAAACAGAGCAAGTTGATCTTGATGCGGTCAAGAGGATGCGTTGATATCTATATGCGACATACCTGGTCACAGGTTGATGATATTTACATTGTGATATCTTGGGAACTATATACATGTTGTTGGTTTGGATGCTGCTCACATATTCTTATGGTGTAAATCATATATGGTCTATGATAGTTGTTGATGACTATCATGGTCTTGTTTAGATTTTTAGTCTTTGTTAGAAATGTCATGTATATCATTTGCTGTAAAGGTCATGTAAAGACCTATGATGTATCCCTCTGTCATAGTCTCTTAATGAGTCCTTTTTGGTTATATGATGTAATGTATACCCCCACAATACAAGTGAAGGATGATGTAATAATTGCTATATTTCTGTCATGTATAAATATTTGGTATATCCCCACTTGGTTGGGTATATGACTCAAATTTGGTATATCCCCATTTGGTTTGGTGATTGATGTATGTATGAGTCATTGGTGATAGTAAGGTCATACTCACATAGTTGAGTTATAGAGTCATGTTATTCTTTTGGAAAATATTTTTGCAGAATCTGCATGTGCTCAAGGGGAGCATGAACAGTTTACTACATCTCACCATGTACAAAGGGGTTTGTTTAAATCAAATAATTCAGCATGTGCCTAGGGGAGCATGATCAATGTTCATATTCAGCTATTCAGATATGAAAGTCTTCACTTTAGTTAGCCCTTTTCCCCTGTTATCAAAGAGGGAGAATATCTTAGTCCGCCCTTTGCACTTGATGTCAAAGGGGGAGAGTATTTGGGTGTTGCTAGTTGTCTCTAATAGTTTATACAACTTGCATTAATCAACACCAACATGGTTTACATCAAGTCCAGGGGGGATTGTTGGAATTATGATGCATGTGTTATACTTGATGGCAACCAACTTGTACCAGAACAAGTATATGACAACTAGATGAATCTACAGGACATAACAGAGGTGACAGAATGATGGAACAAAGATGAATCTATAGGACATATCAGAGGTGATAGAATGATGGAATAGAGATGGATCTAGATGTCAAAGGTAACAGAATGATCGAAGAGAATAATGGTCCAAAGTTTGATACATGGAGATTGTTGGTGTGTGTTGTCCTTAATATTTGATTAATGAAATAATTTATAAAAGTATAAACAACATGTGACAAAATGTAGGGAAATTCATAGAAATTAGTTCAGAAGTGATGTACAATGGAAAATCACATTATAACAAGTCTATTCAGAGGCAAAAAAGTAATGGTACAAAAGAATAAGATGATGGAACAAAGCACTACATATCAGAATCAAGCAATTGAGGAAAAATAATGTTTTCAACCATGTTAAGTTGTATACACGAGTTCACTATACAAAAAGAGCATGTACACACGGGTTCACTATAAAAAAAGAGTGTATACATATGCACACAATTTCTTAGAAGAAAATGCTCATATGGGATGAAAAATTAAGGACATTAAGGTGAAAGAATACTACGGGTCAATACCATGGTATTAGCCCAAAATATTGAGTGGAGTAATGATTATTTGATCCCATCTAAGAATACCACGGGTTCTAAGTGTTGTTTTGGTCCAAGGTATTGAGGAAGGATAAAACTATGTAAGGAGGAGAAGATTAAAGGGCTAAGTGCACAAGCAATGAATATCTTATGAAAGAAAATATGCATGTTATGGGTTTCTGATTCTTTTCTTGATCTGAACTAAGTATGCACCTGAGTATTTGATGATGGATGAGATTTAATGATGGATGAGCATCATAATGACTTATCATTATGTGGTCTGACAATTGATAGGCTAGATTTGATTGCTAACACACAGTTTATTCTTTATATGTGATGATATGTGTATGTCCGAAGTCTGGAATTACAACGAAGTTTTAAGTAAGTATTTGTAGATCTATACACTCATTCGTTTTGTAGATCTATACACTCTATCAGATTAGTGATGCTGTTTTATTATTGTTTGTTAATGAATTCTTCTTAGATCTGAAAGTAAAACTGAATGCATAAATATTTTGTGTCTGGTTGATTGATTGATTGAGTAAGAAGGATGATCCTTGCTGTTATCTATTTAGAACTCTGTAAAATGGTTGTAGATCTTTAGAATGTTGTTGATTGGTATAGTTTGTGTTTCAAAGGTTTTATGATTCATTATCTTTAGAGGTATATGCAGGTTGGGGTAAAGCAAGTTTCATATACATGTAGGTTTGCTTCATTGAAGAAGCATATACAGTCTCACACGTGATTTTTGAGGTTACAGTTGGTTTTGGCTGTTGATGTAGTGTTATGGGTTCAAGTATGTGTATTGGTTACAATGATCTACCTTTTATAGTTGATTGGTTGAATTTGATTAATTTTGAATGAATGGTTGATTCAGTTGTGTGAGACGTTCAGTGATTATTTGATTCAGTATGTCAAAATTTCAATGTTTGCTTTATTGATTATGTCAGAGGGTTCAGTGATTGATTGATTCAATTATGGTTGATTCAAAGATTGATGATTGGGTTTCAATTATGTCAGAGATTGATGATTGATTTTCAGTGATTAGTTGATGCAAATGTATTTGATGGTTGTATTACATTGGTGATTGATTTTGAGCTTCAATGTTACTAATGAGTCCAGTGTGAAACTTTGATGAAACATGGCCTTTATAATGTAGTGTCGTGTACCAGTAGTATCCAATATGAAAATGAATGAAACATGGTCCCTAGAGGATACTGAGGGTTGGAACCTTTTGTGAGGAAGTTGAATCTTCTTGCTAGTAGTGTCTACTGATTTGATCAGGGGATTCGAGCTCCCAGCCAGTAGTAGCCAGAGAATGAGTGAAGGTTGTAGCCTTTTATAGGTTGATGCCTACATACTAATAAACATATCGTCTAGTAAAAGAGCTAGGAAGTTGTAGCTCCCTTCCAATAGAAGTTGGAGAATGAGAAGAAGGTTGTAGCCTTCTGCAGGTGGGTGCTTGCATACCAGTATGAGTCTACACTAGTAAAATATTGTAAATAGATTATTCTTTATATTAAAAGAAGATAAAGACAACAACAAGAGGTGGTTTTTCTCCGGCATTGGGTTTCCACCTTAAATCTTGGTGTTCATGTGTGTTGCTTATGTGTGATGGTTTACTCCGTTATTACTGCACATGGTTACTATTTAATGTTTAATAAAGTACTGGTGCACTGATTAAAAATCAAAATATGATGAATTAATTGAATCATAAGTTCACTGGATATATGATGGTTTCCTTAAGAACAGTTCCGTGCACACATGAGTTCCCTTCATTGAAGTAGCGTATATAAATCTAATTAGAGAAATGAAAAAGATTGATTTGTAAATATTGATTCATCCTCCCTCTCCACCTCTTAGTATTATTCCCAACAAAATTTTCCAGTCACATAAAGAAGAAGAAACAAGCATTTAAGCTAAGCATTGAATTTGTTTGGTTTTTCATAACTTTAATTAAATCTAAATAAGAACAAACATTGTAATTTTTTTATTAGTAAGCTCAATAATTAATTTTTAGTGTTTAGAGTTTTTATTTTTCTCCAAATTTTAATTAAATTTAAATAGGAACAAATATTGTAAAAAAAATTATTATTAAAATCAATAGTAAATTTTTTACTATGTAGGGTTTTGAGTGAATCACCATACCTTTCAAATTTTGATCTTCTCAATAATTATACTATTCCACATTATTATGTTGCTCAATAATGCTCCGAGTCTATCTCTCTTACATATTTCTCCTTTGAAATTTTTGGAAAAATAATGAAATAGTGAATAGTTCCTTACTATTTAAGAGAACTTATGAAATTAGATTTCGAAAAATCAATTACTGTTACTTTTTTAATTTGAAAAAAACAAAGTCGCGTTTTTTTTTCACTTTTTCAGAACATTAGTGTGTTTCCCAAGAAAAAATATCAATGTTCTCACTAGTAGCACATACGATTAAGATAAATTATTTGCGTGTTATTTTTTTTTAAAGCACTGATATTGGAGAATTGGTTTTTTATTTTTGAAATGTCGGAACAATGTGAATTTATTATTTTAATGCATTGGTGCAATTATTATTTAAATGCATCAACGTGATTAGTTTTATAGGCACCGATATGCTTTAAATGTCATTTGAATTTTTATTTTCACATAAAATAACATATTCATCACAAATTATCCTTTAGTATGCATCCACATGAGTTACAATAGTTCATAGTTGATCGAGATTGGATCATTGTATTGTTTTTCACCCATCTCGATGCATTTAGAGTGGAAAAAGTGGAGTAATCCACTCAAAAGATTGTTTTTACGACCAGATCAAGTAGGTTTGAAACCTTTCTCGAGCGTTGGAGACATCAAACAACATTTTTTACCAGTAAAAATGTGCTACTGTATCATTGCAACTTTTAATGTCATTACTCACACAAATATATTTCGAACGGTGTAAGAAGCCTGCTAGTCAGAGTCCATATTCAAAAGTTAATCCACTCAAAGTTTGATTTTTCTATTTTCACACATATAGTTTAGGAGGATGTCACGTTGCCCCCATTATTCATGGAAAAGGGTCTAGACAAATGTTTGTGATGTAAAAGAATCTATTTTGTAACTCTAGTTAAGAGTTGATGTAGTCAAACTTAACCACTAGTAGGCTATCGGACTATGTTATAATTGAGCCACTAGGTGGAAGAATCATTTCATTCTTTCAAGAGAATTTTGTTACAAGATGAGAAATGATAGGCAAGAGAGGTAGGAGGTAGAGCAAATAGAGATAATATGTGCACTGTAGTAGCCCATAGGACACAAGTATTACTTCTTTGTAACTGCAACCTTAATTTCCAAACAAAGAAATAAAGTGAAGTGACCTCATCTTCCAGTTGAGTTTTCTACTGAAAGGGTTTCACAAAGCATATTTTATATATTATGTGACTGTGCGAGCTTATTTTTGCATTCTCTAATTTTCCGTATAGTTTCCATTTACATGCATGCACTAATTACTATAAAATCTACAAATTTGGAAATTAAATAAAATTGTAATAGTGTCGAATTTCATGTTTTAATACAATATTGTCAGATCTATTGTGAAGAACTAGATCGTAGAATATCCATGACAGTTTACAAATCATCTGGTATCAGAGTAGGTTTCTTTATGGTATTTGATGGATATTGCAGGGATCTAGAATGTCATAGTCAAAAATCATAAAACCTTAATCATGGGTGACAAATATGTAAATGACTCGCATTATCTTGTAGAGGTGAGGTTATCAAGGCTGAAACAACAAGTCACAAACATAAATGACAATGTTAAACTCCTTATGGTGGCCCTAACAAATAAGCTAGGGATATTTAGAGAATATGGGGTTCAAATGAAGAGGACAAAGTGAGAACACAGATCAGAAGATCAAGGAGAAATGAAAAATCAATTGAATAAATAATATGGAAAATATCAACCCAACTTGAGTGAAGGGAATCAATCCCTATTTAAAATGGAAGAAAAATTCGATATCAATTCATACCATGGAAATATCGATGCATTAAATCTCAACCACTAGTTGCAACAACTAGAAGTTTATTTCAACGTCCATCAGATTGAGGAAGGGCAAAATATCTCATTTGCACAACTTAAATTGGAGGCCCATGCATTGAATTGGTGGGAGAACCAAACATAGAACTTGAGGTTAGAGAGAGAAACTCCAGTAACTAAATGGAAAGATTTCAAAACCCTCATTAAGTCACAGTTTTATTCCTTTGGGTACATGGACCCGTGGGTTTGGTGACATTACTTCAAACAAAATCGAAGCCAAAACTTGCAAGAGTACGCCACGAAATTCAGAAAGTTGGCAATAATGTTAGGTATCTCTCCAAAGATCCCATATGTACTCCTCAAGTATTTGGTGGGTCTGCATCGCGATTTGCATGAGAAAGTAATGAAGTTCAATCCAAAAAAAATTGACGAGGCTTGTTTATAGGCATAATACCTACATAACATAGACTTGAAGATAGCGTAATCAAGCATATCAAAGAATAAGGAACAAAATGATGCTTCTAAGTAGGGGAAGAAGAATATAAAGGGGGAAAATATAAGAAAATGAGAACAACAACACACTAGTGTAAGAATCCTAGCAACCACTAAAACCACTGCAACATCGATGGCCATACAGAGGAAAAATGTTAGATGTTGTATCCAGAGCTAAACTTGAAGAAGAAGAAGAAATATAATAAGAAGAAGAATCTCATGGCTACCAATCTGAGCAACCAAGTTGAAAGAAGCTCACACGTGGATGAGAAGTTCACATATACATTAGTACAAAAGGAGGTGAATTTGAGTAGCCTTCAGTAACAAGAAGAAAAATAAATGAGCAAACTATTGCATATAATGATATAGGTCAAGAAGACAAATATTGATGCTCTCATCGACTCATTGCAGTGGGGCTAGTTAAGAATTTTGGGCTAGAAGTTCATGATCATCCAAACCCATATCTTTTGGGATGGGTAAATTAGGATGCAAAGATGATGGTAACAAAACAATGTAGAATTAGATTTGCTTTGTGTGCTGATTTGATTCATGAAGTAGATCTAGATGTGGTTCCCCTTGATGTGTCTAGAGTCGTGGTTGGGATTCCATACATGTACATGCATGATGCAATATTCATGATGAGATCCAACCAATACCAACTTGTCAAGGATGGAAAATTGTTCATCATCAACGCACATAAAGGAAAGTAAAAAATTTCAGTAATAAGTGCCAACCAAGACAAGAAATTGATCAGTTCTAGCAAGAAGTATGTGTTACTTTTTTTAAGAGAAAGTTAGACTGAAGAGGAGTCCATAAGCGGTGATGCATCCTTCGAGGGGTGTACTAAGAAACATAAACAACAATTGGAAGAGTTATTACAGGTATGGATAGATGTGTTCTGTGATCCTAAAGGGTTACCACCAAAAATATAAGTGGAGCACAAGATCCAACTATTTTTAGACTCCCCATTATTGAATATTGGGTTGTACAGGAAGTCTATTATATAAGCAAATGAGGTGAAGAAATAGTTGCAACAGCTACTGAAACAAGGTGTCATTCAACTGAGTACATCACCATGTGAGTTAAACATCATCATTAGGCCAAAGAAGGATGGGACTTGGTGAATGTGTATAGACTATAGGTTGTTAAACAAAATCATGCTTAAGAACAGATACCCCTTGACCAGGATAGATGATTTGATGGATCAGTTGCAACAAGAAAAATACTTTGCCAAGTTGGACTTGAAGTCTAGATATCACTAGGTTAGAGTCAAAGAAGAAGATACATGGAAGACCACCTTCAAAACTAGGAAATGTTTGTACGAGTGGTTAGTTATGCCATTTGGCCTAAGAAATTCACTAGCTATGTTTCTGATATTAATGAATGATGTACAACAACCTTTTATAAAGTCATTTGTTATTGTATATTTGAATGATATTATGATATATAGTGCTACCTTGGAGAAGCATATTTCACATTTGACACAGGTGCTCAAAACATTAAAGAAGCACTAATTACTAGAAAATCTCAAGAAGTGTGATCAATTGAATTAGTCTTTTGTGTATCTGGGGTATGTTATTAGTGGATGAGAGTTGAATATATATATCCTTCCAAGATGGAGGCCATCATGAAATGACTGGTTCCTACTAATGTTTGTGAGGTGCAGAGTTTCATCGGGGCATCACAATACTTGAGGAAATTCATAGCCTCATTTCAGCATTCATAGCATCATTATATTGTTTGTCATCCATATTGATGCATTCAAAGTGGAAAGTGGAGGAATCAACTCACGAGACTATTTTTGCATGTGGTACCAAGTTTGGTGAAACAAGGATGAAACCTTCTGGGAGCGCTTTGATTCATCAAACAATGATTTTGGGGTAAAACTTTGACATTTTCTCATGCTCCTTTACATATTAATTTACACACAAGGATATTTCCAATGACGAAAAAAGCATGTCATTCGAAATCCGTCTGAAAAAGTTATGTCACTCAGAAGTTGACCTTCCTGTTTTTACACCTATAGTTCAATAGGATGCCGCATCAGCTCCCATTACTCATAAAAAATGGGTTAACATGTGTTTGTGATGCAACCGAATCTAGAGGAATCTAATTTGTAACTCTAGTTAGATTTGACGTATTCAAACTTAACCACTAGTAAGCTATCACATTGTGTTAGAACTAAGCCACTAGGAGGAAGAGGCATTCCATTCTTTTGAGAGTATTTTATTGTATAGATGAGCAATGATAGTGAAGAGAGTTAGGATTGTTTGGTCTACAAAATGTCATCTACATTTACTGACATTTCCATCATTTTACCCTTATTCCATAACTCTATAGACCCATAACCTTACATTAAGTAACCATTTTCATCATTACATGGGTTTTTCATTATTATTTTCCAAGTCATTGATTTTAAGTATTATAAGTGAACTTTTGAATAAATGTTAGGAAATTAACATATTTTCATCTATATATAAAAATTTTACGAGTTTTGTGATATTATAGGCCTACTTGGAGATCCTAGAAGGGTTCTACTTGGCCATCCAACCACAAATTCGAATTCCAAATTCCAACTCATGAGGATTTGTGGAATAATTGTAAAATATGTGGATCATTAACTCTGCACATATCCAAAGCATAAGAATCATGGAGGAGAGGATTTCAAGAGGATTTGTATCTTACATTTTTTACGAGACTATTGTAACCAAAAGAGGTAAATGTGTATTTAGGGAGAGATCTAAGGATTTATACTTACTGTACAAGTATCCTCATTTTTTGTATAAATAAGAGTGCACCCTTCCTAAAAAGGGTTGTTAATTGTAGATGCAAGTTAGAGGTTGTGAGTGGTAGTGCTAGATGTTAATTGCTAGTTGGAGGTAACAAGTTCCATCTATGTGGTTTGTAAAGTGAGGAGAGAGAATTGTTGTAAATCTTGTAACTCATTTTATGAAATACATACTGCCACTTTGATCTCCAACATGTGATAGTTTGTTTAGAGTGCTTGCTGAGGTAACATAATGTAGTTATTTTATTTCCTTTATTTTCATCAAGTGTGTTTTCATTTTATGCAAGTGTGATTTTCCTTTCAGTCATTGTGATTTTGTTTCGAGGAAGTGTGATTTCAGTTATGCAAGTGTGGTTTCATTTATGCAAGTGTCATTTCAAATTCAAGAAAGTGTGATTATCAAATTTTTTATGTTTGGTTGGGATTAGGTTTATTTAATATGTTTTAATTAATTTTAAATTAAATTAATCTAATCTAAAAAATAACCACCTAGTACATATAGTACAGGTATACCTCATCAGTTTATGAAACCCAGGGTTGACACATTAAATGACAAGGATTTAACTCACAATTAAATCACCCAACATTTTGGCGCCATTGCCGGGAGGTATACATAGTTGTTTATCTTGAATTTTAGACAACTAATTATAGTTGCGTTCATTCTTAGATACATGATAAAAATCATATTAAATCATTTTTCATATAATATTTCAATAATTTTCCAATACTTTGTACTAATATGTCTGCACGATAGGAATTATCAACTAGTTGTAAGAATTTAGGGACAATTAAGAGTTTGAAGAATGTTCTTCCAAGAACTTTATTGAATATTAGCAACAATTGGGATATCTACCTCTCAGGAATAGTATATTTTAACTACATGCAAAAAAATTTCTATCACTCCACTGCCACAAGAAGATCTTTAAGTTTCCTTTGATTCCTCTTGTCAATCGGTTGAAGAAGCTCAGAGTCATGCAATACTTTTGATGGAGAGAAATGATTAGAATATAAGATTAAGGAATGCATAATAAAGGAGGATATTCAATGTGATATAAACCAAGAAAGGAATAAATGTCATGGCCTTATTAAATTATGGTTCCAATCAAGGATCAAGTCAACTGATGTGTTTTTTTTTAACTTTTAAAGTTAGATTTCATTTTTTTTTCAATTTTATTTATTGGTGGTGCAATAAGAGCCACCCATCTCACTAATAATTTGCATGAAGATGTAGAAAGAGAAAGAATATTTGAGAAGAAGGAGAATAAATAAGAGTTTTGAGAGTCACAATCTGAATTTAGAGATCAAATACTTTCACTTTCTCTTTTTAATTTCAGATTCCAATTGAGTAATACTTTCAATATTGTTGATTATGATCTCTTCTTATGCTCTTTGCGACTTCGAATATTAGAAAATACAAATTAACAATGTTAGTTTTTAAATTTTGCAATAAAAAATGGATAAGAGATCTAAATTCATAATCAAATGTATAATTATAGGCTTTTACAAGGCTCAAACAACAAAACTAATGTCTCCAATGGATATAGAGTTGTCAAAAATGCCTATTTTGACTCTTTTTATAGCTCATTTGGCCAAAACTTGAGAAATATATCATTGTTTTACGTTTTTGCCCAATTATTCTGTTAATAAGCCTACAATTCGACCAAAACCCAGCATATGCACCCAGAAGATGGGAATAGCATGAAAATATGGCCTTCCTAACTGGCAGTGGAAATTGCATAATGGTTAAAACTAGCTCCCAAGACTAAAAATCTTGGTCATGTGGCACCATGTGACCACATTGGTTGCCAAAAAACAGGGGCTAATCCCCATTCCTCCACTGCTACTTTTAACTTAAGAACCTGGTCATATGCAGTTGCATGGGACTATGGGATGGGCTAAGGCCTATCCCTTGGACCCCGCCCATGTTCCTATTGCACTGGGATGGCCAAGGGCTAGGGATTAGCTCTGACCCCCTCCCCAATAGGTACCTATATTATACCTTAAATAAAGGTTTAGGAGCTATATTTAACAACTAATAACTTAGTGGAGTTAGTAAAGCAATTTGTTATTAGTCAAGAGGTCACGAGTTCATGCCATGGGGAGGATTTTTTTCACTCTCATGAAATTTTGTCTCCCATGAGGATGCCACGTGGCAACCAATGGGTTGTCCACATGTCACTTCCTTGTTGGCCCAATGCAGCAAAACATTAACCAATGAAAAACAACCATGTGTCCACCACTCAAACAATTCCAAGTGTAAAATAGCCATTAGCTAGTGAAGGTCTAATAAAAAGTCGCTAAATGTCATGATCCAATCAGCATACAGACTGCTCACTGGGCATTCCCGCAACTCAAAAATTCATTTTTTTAGTTGTTTCACAAAACAATCAAAAGGTGATTCGGAGATCATCCAAAGTTAGATTTTAGTGAAACAAAGTGCATTGGATTCAAATCAATGAGATATATGCTTTCAAATTTGTTTCAAGTTGATCCAATAATTTTGAATTTTGAGCATTTTCTTGATCCATGAGATCATGGACAAGGGTGGAGCACTAGAGAAAAATAACAAACGTAGTTACACACTTAGAATTTTATAAAAAGATGAAAATATTTAAAAATCCAATTGCAATAATTGAAAAACCATTGTTTGAGTCTAAATGCAAGTTGTAAAAGCGACAAGGCAACGTAATGATTCATATTTTTGGTAGCTGCAAAATCGACACAATTCAATAGCCTATGAAAATTTGGTTTATGGTCTATTGATGAAGCATTAATTGTGTGGAGAAGAGGTCTCAAGCTCAAAATTGGTTAGAAATTCAATGAGGAAGTCACCAAGAAAACAATAACAAGTGATCCATGGTACTGATAAGATAAAAGTGCATTTAACTTTTCATTCTTGAATTTGTTTTATTAGTATTATTTATGAGTTTTTTGTGTATATATGAAATGAATAGAGAATAATTACCTATATATTTTGGTAGTCTTACATTTTATTGCAAAAAAATTTGTAAGTTTTTCAGGTTCCAGGATGATGAAGGAAGACAAAACTATATGCACAAGTACCTTTTCAAAGACCAAGTTTCTTTCAGAAGATCTACTGCAACATTGATACTAAACACATACCAATTTTACCACTGCTACACATTTTAAGCGTGCATTCAATCCATAACTATCCATCTCCCTACTACCAAAAACTCATTTCCCTTGCCAAATTCATACTTTCTTGCCTCATTTTCACTCACCCTTAACCCAAAAATAAAGACTTTCTGTTGGGTCCCTATAATACTAGTGATTACCCGATTACTATTGTAGTTGTACCCATTATTAATATTTTTGTTCCCCTATTGTCCCCATATTGTCATTAGTGCGCCCCAAAGAATCCCTCCATTGTTATTTTTGTGGCTTTATATTATTATTGTTAGGTCGGCTGGGTTATATTGTGACTCATTAGACTCTTATATATAGAAAAGGGGTTTTGGCATTTGAATCATCGAAGAATTGTTCATTTATGTAATGTGAAGGAGGTTTCCCCCTCGAAGAGGCTGAATTCTAAGGTGTTGATCTATCTTTTCTATCTTTTCTTGAGCTGGTTTCGTAACATTTGGAATCAGAGCTTTGGATTCTAGGGTTTCGCTGCTCCAAACAGGTCATCGTGGCATTTTCTCTATAACTTGTTTTCTGAGACGTTTCAGAAGAGAAACCAAAAACCCATTTGAGACAAAATTGCACTAAACCTTTGGTCCGTGTTTCAGAGCTTTTCACACTATATTTGTGGAGATATGATCTGAGGAATTTGGTCTTTTTGCAGACTCCTGAATTACATTCCAAATAGGTGACTTGGGGAAAATCATCATAACTTTTCCTCTGAGCATCAGATTGAAATTTTGTAAGAAGGTACAGAAATAGGACAGACTGTGGCTTCTTGTATATATTTTTTACCGCCAAAGGTTGAAACAGGGACACACAGCACGTTGTACAAGTTCGCTCTACTGAATTAGTCTATAATCAGGTCACTTTGGGAGATTTGGCATAACTCTTCATCGGAGAATCCAATTGAGGTCAGACTCATGGCATTGGAAAGAGGACACAAAGGGCTACCGCAGGTCGCAATTTCAGAACTGGATGATATGAAATTACAGAGATACATCAAAGGCAATATCAAGCTCCTACAAAGTGAAAAAAGGTGTGTATATTTTTTAAATTTTTGCGTAAGCTTGGTTTGACAAATTATTTTGAAGGAACTTAAAGGGCATAGTAGAGCATTAGTATCGGTAAATCATGCCCCAAGGAAAGAAAATGCAAACACATAGTAAGCAATATGAAAGCTCTAAAAGGACTCATCAAGAAGAGGAAGAAATGCTACATGTCATATTAAAATTACAAGACCAAGTGCAACAGATTTCACTCTGACAAAAGCTAACAGAAGCTAAGATAAATGGCGTGGAATCTAAGATAAACGGCGTGGAAGCCAAGATTGATGATTTGAAGATAGATTTGAAGGCACATTTGACAAATTTTCTACAGGAAATACTTACTAATGGTGAAAGGGGAGTAAAGGAAACTCATGATGTGAACAAAGGAAATGTTAATCATGATTTCATAGACTCTAATGTTGGATCGAAGATGCACCATATTCCAAAAATTGATATGAGGAAGTTTGATGGCAAGGATC
>APFE031703984.1:0-20620 GCA_000404065.3 Pinus taeda | reverse complement strand
GATCTTCGTTCAGGGTATCATCAAATTAGAATGAATATTGAAGACATTCCGAAAACAACATTTAGAACTCATGAGGGTCATTATGAATTTTTGGTCATGCCTTTTGGCCTTACCAATGCACCTTCAACATTTCAAAGTTTGATGATTCAATTTTCAAACCATTCCTTAGAAAATTTGTGTTAGTATTTTTTGATGATATACTAATCTACAGCAAGTCTTGGAAGGATCATGTTGAACATGTTGACAGGGTGCTACAACTATTGGAGGAGAAACAATTATATGAAAAAAGATCTAAATGTCTCTTTATAGTACAAGAGGTGGAATGTCAAGGTCATATTGTATCTCTTGAAGGAGTTAAGGTAGACCCTAGTAAACTGAGATAGTAAACAAAATGTTTGGAAGGATACCTTCTTTGCTTTGTATCTGATAAATAGACATAATGGGTCAAATGGTTGCCTCTATCTTAATGGTGGTATAACACTTCCTTCCATACAACAACAAAAATGACCCCGTTTACGGAACTTTATGGATATAAGCCACCAATGACCATCCATCACATCATATTTAAGAGAAAATTGTAAGGTTCAAGCAGTGGAACATCACATCGAACATCAACAACAAGTCCTCCAACTCTTAAAGGATAACCTTGTGTCGACACGGAATAGAATGAAACAATAGGTAGATCAACATCGTAGCGAAAGAAGTTTTGATTTAGGTGATTGGGTATTCCTATGGCTACAACCATATAAAGAAATGTCCCTCAACCAAGCTAAGAAGTATAATAAATTATCACAAAAGTATTATGGTCTGTATAAGGTGTTGGAAAAGGTTGGTACTATGGCATACAAATTGGAGCTTCCTACAGCTTCTCAAGCGCACCCAGTTTCCCACGTTTCATGTTTAAACAAGGTTATAGGTGACAAGATCCTAGTTCAAACAATATTTCCAGAACTTGACAAAGAAGGAAAAATTATATTATAACAAGAAGTAGTCATAGAAAACTTGATAGCTACAAAATCGATCAATTTCAGAGTATCTCATCAAGTGGAAGAACTTATCCACTGAAGATTCCACATGGGAGGATAAGAATTTTATACAGAAGAATCCAAAACTACTCAAGCATAGAGGACAACACTTTTTTGGAGGAGAGGGGCATGTTAGGTCCCTATAATACTAGTGATTACCCCATTACTATTGTAGTTATATCCCTTATGAATATCGTTGTGCCCCTATTGTCCCCATATTGTTATTATTGTGCCCCATAGAATCCCTCTATTGTTATTTTTGTGGCTTTATATTATTATTGTTAGGCTGGCTGGGTTATATTGTGACTCCTTAGACTCCTATATATAGAAAGGAGGTCTTGTCATTTGAATCGTCTAAGAATTGTTCACTTGTGTAATGTAAAGGAGGTTGCCCCCTTGAAGATGCTGAATTCTAAGGTGTTCAACTATCTTTTCTATCTTTTTGTGAGGTGGTTTCATAACACATCTTCACGAGATCGCTTAGAAGGGAAAATTTTGAAAGATTCAGATTGATTCTTGGACACACCAACATCCCCTCTGATAAGGAGGGGAATCTTGAACCCTATTCTTTAGGATTAGGAAAACCTATGTAACTAGCAAAAAATAAAGGAAGTTAGAAGATGAAGAGACATTAGGAGATGAAACCTAATAATATCCATCTCCTTGTATATGCTCATATTATCTCTTAATTCAAAACAAAATTTGATTTAGATTTACAAACTTGGCTTGATAGGAAAAACACTTAGAATAATAATATTAGGTGAATGAAAGTAGTAAGCATATGATGGAATATAAACAAGCACAATACTTAGACATTTGTTTTCATTTTTATGGCATGTGAAGCATCAAGGGGCTTGCACAAGATAATTGAACAAGTCTAGTTTCAAGACAAGGGTAATGTGTAACACAAGGGATGAACAAATCAGGGTAGCATACAAGCATGTAGAGAGAAACCCATTAGAATGAGTTGAATTAGCTAGAGTGGGCATGGCAGTATAGCGCATGAGTCAAGTGAGCGCAAAGGAGAAAAATAACTATTAATATGGGTTGGTTCAAATTATCATTTGGAAATGTATGTAATATATAAAATTTACCCATCTGAAATGGAAGGATGCAACCTTCTTCAATTTGGAATGATTTCTTGTAAATGCGACAAGAGAGTTGTCAGTTGGCTAAGGAAACGAGCATTTGACCAAGTACCATTTGGATTATAAGTGCTAACGTGATATGAAGAGTTGGAGGGGAAATGCATAAATTTATGGGTATGGATAGTGTGCGATCACCCAATGTCTAACATGATTAGGTGGGTCCTTGCAAAAGTCATGACAAAATTTTCTTATATGACAAAGTGTACGGATATAAGTTATTATTAGTCAAAGACAAATAAATACACATGTTTATACTTTAATAAAGATTTTATATTCATTAATTATTCTCTCATATACATCCATTGAGCTACGACTATTCTCTCTTCTTGTTTCACATTACAATGACCCAACCATAGACATATAAAAACGAAAATTTTTAAATATGGAATCATGCAAACTCTACCTCTCATTTCCTCATGCAAACTAATACTTCACGCTTTAACTAAACTTTTCTAACCTCCCTTTAACTTAACTCAACATTTTTCTTTTACTTCACCCAACTTCTCTAGACAAGGAATTGACCTTCTAACTATGGCTTACTTGACTTCTAATATTAGACTGAAATTTATTTCCTTAACTCTACTCTTCATGAATTGCATGCATATGAGAGTAACTACTATTTATAAAGCTCACCCTTAATTATGAATATATGACTCAACCTTAACTTAAATGTGACTCAACTATGCATGCTATGTTTGGAATAAAAAAGTGACTCAAAAAATTTTTACAGTGAAGTTTTTTATTTTTCCATTTCTTCCATATTCTATACTGTTGAAACTGCTTCATTTTTAGTTGTGATTTCTTGATGTAAGCTCCATATTTCTTCACTTGCTGCTACTACAATTTTTCTTTGACTTCTTGTATATTTCTTATAAAAAACAATTTCAAAACCTATCTTCTATAACTTCCTCTTGAAATTTTTATTCACTAATGGACTACTACCAAAACTCTTCATCTTCAAACTATGAACCTTTCCATTGCTTCTTCCACTTCATATTCTTGATCTTCTTTTTGGCATATTTCTTGATAGTATAATTTGATCTCTTCTTGACTCCATTGTTGAAATATTGTTTCAACGTTTTCTTCTTCGTCTTCAGAAACTCCCATGCCTTTTTTTACATCTTTTTCTTCATCTTCTCTTTCAGCTATAATTGTAACTAGATTGTTGTCTTGTCTACCTGCACAGTCAAAATTAATGTTAAAAACATCTTCATTATGCTTTGTAGTGATATTTTTATTTTATTTTTTCTTCTTTACCTCTTCAACTACATTGAGTAAATCTTCTAATGTTATGATGTTAGTGGATATTCTCATCAAAAAATAATGAATCACTTTATCCTCTTCTTAATCATCAATTGTTGCTAGATCGCACACTACTTTGTGAGAAATTCTAACTATTGCTTCATAAATTACTACTACAATGATAGCTTCAACCATTAGTTCTTCATAAAACATGCCACTTTCCATTTTTCCACAATCAGACCTTGTTTCAAGAAAGAGATCACAAATTTCATCAACATAATTTTCATCCACTCTGTGGTGAGATATCTGAGCATGCCTGTTCTCATTAACAATTTCAACTTCACTAAATTCATCATTTGTTTTTGGATTCATGAGATATGCACTTTCAGCTCTACAAACCAATACTTTGAATGAAAACTGTATTTGCTATTCTCAAAATTAAATGCCTCAAACTCTTATGAAAATAGGTCATCATCAACTACAATCATACGAACTAGATCATGCATGTTATTCATGTTTTTATTGGAAGCTTCACCATCATCAACAATGTCTATTGTTGGATTCACCCATTCACAACTCACTTTGCAGTCACCATCCATATGTGTCTCGTCAGAGTGAGGTTGACCATCATATTCACCATCCATGTTACAATGGGGTTCTCGAGCATTTATATTCTCCTGCTCTACTTGCCACGTAGATACTTTAAATTCTCACTCTGTAATATTTTTTGTGTCTTCTTCATCCTTATGCATGTTTGCATGATGAGTTTCACTTTTATAGTCTTTATTAGTATCATCCAAATTTGAGTGCGCATCTCCAAGCTTTTTTTCCTCTTAGAGTCTTATTTACTCTCAAACTTATAGTTGACATTCTATTGATTCTTCAATACAATGTAACAAAATTTGTTACTTTATATCACTTTCCTTTATACCAAATTCTACTTCTAGGGTCTTCCATGCTTCCTAGGAAGATGTAGCTTTTGTTACCTTGCATAAGGACTTCCCATCCAATGCATGTTTTATAATATCTAGTACTAACGCATCACGTACTTGATCATATGGTTTTTTAGATCAATACTCAATGAAATCTTTACATCAAATAAGATTTTTCATTTTGACAGTTCCGTAAAAATAAAATTTTTAGTAGTAAATTTTGGAAGTGTTGCCAAATCTATCCTGATCTATTCATCCTCGAATTGTTATACTTCATCTACTTGTATTTTAGATCCCTTAACTATGGTGAGAACCTCTATTATCTCTTCTAAATACTTTGGCTGCTCCTTTCAATTTCTTTTCTTGGTTTGATTTAGCCTTGATTTGTGACCCATGACAATCATATTTATTTTGTCTTTTGTTTTATTTCCTTATTGTGTCATCCTTCTAGAAATGAATGTCTCATACACTTGATTATCTTTTAAACTGAACATGTTAACCTTCACTTTAATGGTGGCTCCAAACAATTACTAGCAACTTTGCTAATCTCCTCTATGTAGACTCTTATAGAGGCTCATGGCTACAAATTATGATGGATACACATTCTTTGTTCAGTGGTGGTGGTTCCTTCCTCTTGATATGGTGGTGGATTTATAGCTTACTCACCCTAATATTTTAGTAGTTGGGTTTACAAACTCTCAATGAACTCTAGTTTCTACTTATGGATTGATGGATGCAAACTTCAATTTGTGGGATACTCACAATAGTCAAGGCTCTTAGTGGAGGTAGCTCATGACCCTCTTAACAAGTGGTATCAGGGAAAGGTTTAGTAAGGTTTCAAATAACTAAAGGGCTTAAGAGGATGTCCTTAAATTCTTGGAGGAGGAGTTAGTTTCTAGTTTCTTGCAAGTTTATATCAAAGTTTTAGCTGAAGTAATTTAAAATGTTTCATATATTTAAAAAAAAATTAGCTCATGGAGTGTAACTCAATTGACAATCACCTTATTATGAAGTATTATGTAAAATCATGATTCAAAGTTAAAATCCTCATGAGTTAGGTCAACCAATAAATAATAATTTCTAACTATTTATTTATTATATTTCTAGGATGTGGTATGTATATTGTAATTGTTTTGAAATCAAATTATCTTTAATTTATTACTTTTAGTTCTGTTTTTAATATAATTTTCAAATAAATATACATTAAATTAAATACTCAAAAATTGGTTAAAAATATTCTAACTTTTCAAAATGTTATATTTTAAATTATAATTAATTAAAAATTGATATAATTAAACATATTATAAATTTATATTTAATTAAAAGGATTATGAAAAAGGAAAATATAATATAAAATAAAGAAAATGATATGATTAAATTTCATGTGGTTTGAATATCTATTTTCAAAAAGAAAAATTATAATTATCCCCTATCCACTTATGGAATTTCTATGGAAGCTTTGAGGAGGCAATGACAGGAAAATTATGTCTAATCGTATCAGCAAAGATTGGAGGAACATAAGAGGAATTGATGTCCTAGAAGTCTTGTCAGGAAAAGTTGTTGCATTCTTCAGAGTCGGCTACCCCCACAAAAAAAGAGCCTAAAAAACCATTATATTTATATAAGATAACGTGAATGGTAAGTGCAATAGCAGCCTTGGTATAGCGTGTGAGACAATGGTAGTCTGCAAGCTTGCGGACTTAGGGTAGACAATCAGAGTCATAATATTTTCTTAAATTGACATGGTTTTGTCTTAATTGTTAACTGTCTTAAATGAGATTCATCTTAATTGGCATCGTCTTAAGTGACCATTGTCTTAAATATAAATTTTTGTCTTAAAATGTTTTTGTCTTAAATATAAAGTTTTCTCTTAAAGTATTTTTGTCTCAAATTGTTTTTGTCTTAAATATAAATTTGTCTTAAAATATTTTTGTCTTAAATTACTTTTGTCTTGAATATAAAATTATGACTTAAGCTATTTTTGTCTCAAACTATTTTTGTCTTAAATATAAAATTTTGTCTTAAAATATTTTTGCCTCAAACTATTTTTGTCTTAAATTTTATAGTTAATACAATTCAACTGATATTAATTTTTAATGAAAAATAACTTTTTAAGACAAAATATTTATTTTTCCTTAAAAGTTCCCTTCGTGTAGTAGTGAAGAATAAACTCAAAATTAGATACAAAGCGAAATCGAGAGTGGAATTGACTGAGTTCAACTAGACTAACTATGAATACAAGCTACATGGAAAAGACCTTCTAGTGGATTTTATAACAAAGGTTTTTAGTGTTATAAAATTGGTAAAAATTGTCAAAAAAAAACCTTCGCTACAACATCCATTTGTGGTTGCGAATTTTTTAGTGGAGCTGATAACATAACTTCATTACAAGTAAAAACAAATTGGGCAATCGAAGGTTTTAGCGAATGATTTTTTAGCAGTGTGCTTATTGGACAAAACGTAGTGGTGTGCTGCCAATATAAAAGAACCCATCTTGTAAATATAAATAAAAGCATCAAGATTGGAACCAAACATTTGGGGCCCCAATGCATTGAATTTATAAAAGCATCGATGCTTTAATAATAAAAAAGTAATGGCTTGTACAACCTATGATACCATGCCCCAGGGTGTTGAATTTAAAGAACACCAATGCTTCAAAACTATACCTCCCTAGTGCTTATGTATTCCAAAATGCCCTAGGAAATACATTTTTAGGAAGGGCACCAAGCAAACAAAATAGTACTGCAACTTGGGTGCTTTTATCTTCTCCAACGCACTAGGTAGTTTTGCATAATGATGCAGTCGTGCTAATCAGTTGTGTAAACAACACCCAGGTTTACTGACGCTTTTATGGAGTCTAACACATCAGTATGTTAAATTTAATGATGCACCGGTTCATTAAAGGTGAATTACATTGGTGCATGAAACATATATCTTCCCGTTCATATTTATTTTACAAACACACTAGGCTTTTGTATGTACAAAAGCATTGGGATACCATTTTTTATTATTATAAAGATCATTGTATAAAAGCTTGTATTGAGAGAAGTGCATATCAATATATGATGTCTTGGCATCCATTCTCTCGTTTTAGAAACTTTGACCCGTGACAATGAAATTATTGTGATTTTTAAAATCTGTTATCCATTGAAGAATTGGCATATATATTATAACAATATTCATATAAATTAAATTTTGATAAGTGAATTTGTATATGATGTTTGGATTAATTTGTTATATCATTAGATTTCACATCTTTTCATTATAATATTTAATCATTCCTATATTTAATTAGTGGTGTAACATTTCATAGTGACATTGGACAACACAATAGAATAAATTAAAATTTGTTTTACTATATGTGAATAAAGGGTTCCTTGTCATACAAAATGGGATAGTTATTGGTAACCCCTCGCCTTTCAATTAGGACACTATGTCCATTACATTAAAGAAAATGTTTGTCTTTTACAGACAATTATTACAAAAAGTAAAACATCTTGTATTAATATCCAAAAAAATCATCAATATTCATTGGAATTGTTGTTAGTGCTTGAGCTACTTCCATGTTTTAGGTTATTTGGATGAATGTTTTATTGATTGCATCAATTGTTTTCTTCTTCAAATTTCATCTACAAACATAAAAATAAGTGTGTCTACATTCATGAGAATAATGAAATTGAAATAAATAATATAAATCAATGTAAATGGAAAGAGATATGTACCATACCAATAGATGAGTCTTGAATAATACACACCCTTTCAAAACTAGATCTCATGCCTTCTTTCAACACCTATTTTGTTGGTGTAGCCATACTTTGTTTCTTGCAAGTTTTATACCCCATAATAAATCATAGATTTACTATAAAGGATTTTTTTATTCTATTATTTATAAACTCAGAGAAGTAAAACAACATAGTTACTTACAAATTCCACAATATGCCAACATATACTCACAACCCATATTTAACCCAATGCCAATTAATTCTTCCACTGACTCTTCTTTGTATGTTATCACCTATATGAAGACATTCAAGGATGGTTGTTGTAAAACAACTTAAAATATACAAAAAGGAAATCTTAAGTTGATATAAGGAAATATTAGCAATAACTCACAGACTTTGGTATTAACCATTTTCTTCCTCGTCATTCTGTGCTATGTGTTGAATGGGTTCCATTTTGTTTTTTTCTGCATGAAAATACTTGAAAATTAATATTTAATGATAAAATAATTTTTATATCTACTTAATAGAAAAATTCAATGATTACATACATTTGAAGAAGGTTGTTGTTGATATGGCTCTTCTTGTGATGCAATTATGTCCATTGCTTTGACCACCTCCTTGTACATTTTTTTGAACATTCCTACTCGCATGTTTCAGATATCATCGCGTTGATCCTTTGGGATATTGTAATCTTCCTAAAAAAGTAGTAAACTATTTTTATATTGATAAATGAAAACTAAATATAACAAAATTGATATCAATAAATGAATGTTTTGTAGTAATATATACATATAATTCTAGAAACACATTTTAGGTAGGAATATTACATTTCGAATGATTCTATTTTATTCTTGTATGCTTTTACTATTCAAGTCTAACATGTCTCATTGACCATTGATTTGGAAACATTACCCGTAATTTAAATATAACTTTCTTCTTGGAATCATTGGATTGATTTCCATATTGTAAGTGGACAGTATACCCATACGTTCATTCAATTACATCCTTCATAGTTTTGTAAATGTTTCCCCCCTTTTGTTAACCTCCAAGACCACTCCAAATGAGCTAAGAACCAATAAATTGTCATTTATATGTTCTATAATTTTTTTTCTTAGAATGACATTATTTTCCTTTGTTGTTGGACCCTGTAGAACATTAAACATATGTGAATTAATATATATTCTGAAACACGTTATCTAATATCCTTACGTATATTATTAATGAAAAAGAAAAATCATATTCAATAGTATTTTTTCGTTCACTTGATTCATCCTTCTACAATTTTTCCATCATGTTTTGACGCTCTTCTGCACTTAGATAAAAAATAATCTTATCAAGCTTCCTCATTTTGTGGCTTTGCATGACACACTATAACCAATACATATTAGTTAAAATTGCATATAGTTCAAACATATTAATTTTGTATGGAAATGACAAAGAACATGCGTTTTGTGCTCTTTTGGATGTATAAGCATTGCTTCGATCAATATCTTTGTTACCTGACCACTTATCAAACATTTGTTATCGATATACAATCTGTACCATTCAATACAAAAGATATTAAATATATTTTATAAATAAATCGCATAATTTTTGGCCAAAAACAAGTTTGGTAACTAGTGTGTTTTTGTGCATAAACACATGACCATAAAATTTATTATTTTAAAAATAAATTTAAATAATTATGGTGCAATATGTAATGCTAAAATCACCACCATCACAGTAAAAAATGAAAACATAAAAAGTTAAACTTAATTTGTTTTGGATTTTGTGGTGCTATTTATTATAGGTGCATCTAATGTGCTATATTACACATGGCACAGTGATAAACATAAGTCATTTAAGGAAAAAATAGACAATGTTGATGGGGTTTGGATCTGATTCAATAAGTGATCCCCCTCCTTTACATGTTAAACACCTTATATATAGTAACACAAACCCATTATATCTAAAATGCCGAAAATGAAAAGCCCTCATTGTGAAGTGATAGAAGGAGTTAAACCTTAAGGTGAAATTTTGCAGTCATATAAAGAAGAAGAAACAAGTATTTAAGGCATGTATTGAATTTGTTTGGTTTTTTTGGGAATTTTAATTAAATCTAAGTAAGAATAGACATTGTAATATTTTTTATTAATAAAATCAATAGCTAAATTTTTACTATGCAGGGTTTTTATTTTTCTTTGAATTTTAATTAAATTTAAGTAGGAACAAACATTGTAAATTTTTTTATTAGTAAAATCAACAGTAAAAATTTTACTTTTCAAGGTTTTGAGTGAATCATTGTACCTTTCAAATTATGATATTTTGAATATTTTTACTATTCCAAAGTATTATATTGCTCCACAATGCTCCCAATATGTCTCTCTTACAAATTTCTCCTCTAAAATTTTGGGAAAAATAATGAAATAGTGAGTAGTTCCTTACTATTTAAAATAATTTATAAACTTAGATTTCGAAAAGTCAATTACCACTGATTTTTTAATTTGAAAAAAACAAAGTCACTTTTTTTAGAATATCAATGCGTTTCACAGTAAAACTCATCCATCTTCTCACTAGTAACACACACCAATTAAGATAACTTATAAGTGCGTTAATTTCTTTTAACACTTCGATATTGGAGAATTCCTTTTTTATTTTTTAAATATTATAACCAAGTGAATTTATTATTTTAATGCATTGGCACAATTATTATCTAAATGCATCGATGTAATTAGTTTTAGAAGCACAAATATGCTTTAAAAGTTATTTGAATTTTTATTTTCACATAAAATAGCATATTCATCTCAGATTATTCTTTAGGGTGCATCCACATGAGTTACAATAGTTCATAGTTGATCTAGATTGGATCATTATATTGTTTTTTCACCCATCTCAATGCATTTAGAGTGGAAAAAGTGGAGTAATCAACTCATGGGATTTTTTTTTACCAGCCAGACCAAGTTTGGTGAAACAGGGTATGAAACATTTCTCGAGCATTTTGAGGCATCAAACAACATTTTTTAGGGGTAAAACTATGTTACTTTATCATTTCAGCTTTTAATGTTATTCTTCACACAAATATATTTCCAATGGTCCAAGAAGCGTGCTAATCAAAGTCCTATTCGAAAATTATGCTACTTAGAAGTTGATTTTTCTGTTTTCACACATATAGTCCAAGAGGATGTTGGATCAGCCCCCATTATTCATGGAAAATGGGCTAGCCACATGTTTGTGATATAAAAGAATCTAAAAGAGCCTATTTTGTAACTCTAGTTAAGAGTTGACGTAGTCAAACCTAACCACTAGTAAGCTACTGGGCTATGTTATAATTGAGCCACTAGGAGGAAGAATCATTTCATTCTTTCAACAGAATTTTGTTACATAAATGAGTAAGGATAGACAAGAGAGATAGGAGGTAGAGCACATAGAGAGTATATGTGTAATGTAGTAGCACAAAAGTCACAAGTATTATTTCTTTGTAATTGCAACCTTATTTTCCAAAGAGAGAAAGACAGAGAAGTGATCTCATCTTCCAACTGAGTTTTCTACTGAAAGGGTTTCCCAAGGCATATTTTGTATCTTATGTGACTATGTGAGCTTATTTTTGGATTCTTTACTTTTTTGTATAATTTCCATTCACATGCATGCACTAATTACTGTACAATCTACAAATCTAGAAATTAAATAAAACCGTAATAATGTAGAATTTCACATTTTTAATAAATATTGTCAGATGTGTTGTGATGAACTAGTCAGTGGAATATCCACGATAGTTTACAGATAATTTGGTATTAGAGTAGGTTTCTTTGGGTATTTATGGAGATTACAGGGATCTAGAATGTCAAAGTCGAAAATCATAAATCCCTAATCATGGGTGGAAAATCTGTAAATGACCCTTGTTATCTTGCAGAGGTGAGGGTATCATGGCTAAAACAACAAGTCACAAACATAAATCGCAATGTTAACCTCCTCATTGCGGCCTTGATAAATAAGCTAGGGATATTTGGAGAAGAGGGGTTGAAATGAGGAGGAAAAATCAGAACAGGGATCGGAAGATCAGGGAGAAATGAAAAATCAATTGAAGAAAGAATATAGAAAAGATGAACCTGACTCGAGTTATGTGAATCAATCCCTATTTAAAATGGAAGAAAAAGTGAATATCAAGTCGTACCATGGAAATATCGACGCACTAAAGCTGAACCACTGGTTGCAACAACTAGAAGTTTATTTCAACATCCATCAGATTGATGAAGGACAAAATATCTCATTTACGCATCTAAAATTAGAGGGCGATGCACAAAATTGGTGGGAGAACCACACGAAAACCTTGCGGTTAGAGGGATAAACTGCAGTGACAAAATGGGAAGATTTCAAAACCCTCATTAAGTCATAGTTTTATCTCATTGGGTACATGGATCCATGGGTCTGGTGACATTACTTCAGGCGAAAGCTAGGCCAGAATTTGCAGGAGTACACCACAAAATTCAGAGAGACGACAATAATGTTGGGCTCTCTCCAAAGATCCCAGATATACTCCTCAATTATTTGGGGGGTTTGCATCACCTTTTGTGTGTGAAAGTAATGAAGTTCAATCCCAAATATTTATATGAGGCTTGTGTATAGGCACAATAACTTGAGAACATAGGCTTGAATATTGTGTAATCAAGCATATCAAAGCAGAAGGAACAAAAGGATACTTCTAAGGAGGGGAAGGAGAATATAAAAGGGGGTAATATAAGAAGATGACAACAAAAAAACACTAATGAAAAGATCCTAGAAGCCACTACAACATTGATCACCATACAGAGGAAAAATATTGGGAGTTACATCTAGAGCTAAACCTAAAGAACAAGAAGAAAGATAACTTGAAGAAGAATATCATGGCCACTAATTTGAGCAACCAAGTTGAAAGCAACTAAGATGTGGATGATAAGTCTGCCTATACGTTAATATAGAAGGAGGTGAATTTGAGTAGCCTTCAACAACAAGAATAAAAATAGGTGACTAAACTCTTCCATATAAATATATAGGTCAAGAAGACAAATAGTGATGCTCTTCTTGACTTGGGATTGTGTAGGTGAATCTCATTGCAACAGAGTTGGTCAAGAAGTTTGGGCTATAAGTTTATGATCATCCAAACCCATATCCTTTGGGATGGGAAAATAAGGATGTAGATATGAAGGTAACAAAAAAATGGAGAATTAGATTTGCTATCAGTGTTGATTTTATTCATGAAGTAGATCTAGATGTAGTTCCCCAAGAAGTCTGCGGAGTCGTGTTTGAGATTAAATATATTTACATGCATGATTCAATATTCATGAGGAGAGCCAACCAGTACCAACTCGTCAAGGATCGAAAATTGTTCATCATCAATGCACATAAAGGAAAGTTGAAAAATTTACTACTAGGTACCATTCAAGCCAGGAAATTGATCAGACCTAGTAAGAAGTATGTGTAATTTTTTTAAAGAGAAATTGAGTATGTAGAGGAGTTGATAAGAGGTAATGCATCCTTGGAGGGGTGTACTAAGAAACATAAACAACAATTGGAGGAGTTTTTACTGGTATGCATGGATGTGTTCTGAGATCCTAAAGGGTTACCACCCAAAATATAATTGGAGCACAAGATCCAACTATTTCTAGACTCCCCATTTCCAAATATTGTGTTGTACATGCAGTTTGTTATAAAAGCAAGTGACGTGAAGAAATAGTTACAAAAACTACAGAAACAGGGTGTCATTCAACCAAGTACATCACCATGTGGGTCAACCGTCATCATTTTTCCAAAGAAGGATGGGACTTGGCAGATTTTCATAGATTATAGGGCGCTGAACAAAATCATGATGAAGAACAGATACCCCCTAACTAGGATAGATGATTTGTTGGATAAGTTGTAGCAAGAAAAAAAAATTCACCAAGTTGGACTTGAAGTCTGAATATCACTAGGTTAGAGTCGAAGAAGAATATACATGGAAGACCACCTTCAAAACTAGAAAAGGTTTGTATGAGTGGTTAGTTATGCCATTTCGCCTATGAAAGTCACCAACTATGTTTATGAGATTAATGAATGATGTACGACACTCTTCTATAAATTATTTGTTATTGTATGTTTTGATGATATACTGATATATAGTGCTACCTCAGAGGAGAATATTTCACATTTGACACAGGTGCTGGAAACATTGAAGAAGCACAAACTACTAGAAAATCTCAAGAAGCGCGAGCTTGTGGATTAGTATTTGGTGTATCTGGGGTATGTTATTAGTGGACGAGAGTTGAATATATATCCTTCCAAGATGGAGAACATCATGAAATGACCGGTTCCTACAAATGTTTGTGAGGTCAGGAGTTTCATTGGGGTAGCACAATATCTGAGGAAATTCATAGTAACATTATATTGTTTTTCATCCATATTGATGCATTCACAATGGAAAAAGTGGAGGAATTGGCTCATGAGACTATTTTTATCTGTGCAACCAAGTCTGGTGACACATGGCTAAAACCTTCCGAGAGCATTTTGAGGAATCAAACGACACTTTTTGTGGGTAAACCTTTGATTCTTCTACACGGTCCATTACATATTAATCTACACACATAGATCTTTCCAACGATGCAAGAAGCATTTCAATCAAAGTCCATATGCAAAAGTTATGTCACTCAAAAGTTGATCTTCCTCTTTTCACACCTATAGTTCGATAGGATGTCGCGTCAGCCCCCATTATCGATGGAAAAGGTGTTGGCCACATGTTTGTGATGAAAATTAATCTAGAAGATTCTAATTTGTAGCTCTACTTGACGTAGTCAAACTTAACCAATAGTAAGCTATCGTGCTATGTTATAACTGGGCCAATAGGAGGAAGAGGCATTCCATTCTTTCGAGAGAATTTTGTTCCATAGATGAGCAATGATAGTAAGGAGAGTTATGAGTGTTGGGTCTCTAAAATTTTATCCATCTTTACCCACATTTCCATCATTTTACCCTCATTCCATAACTTTATAGCCCCATAACCTTACATTAAGTAACCATTTTCATCATTACATGGGTTTATCATTATTATTTTCCAAGTCATTGATTTTAAGTATTATAAGTGAACTTGTGATTAAATGTTATGAAATTAACATATTTTAATATATATCTAAAATGTTATGAGATTTTGATATGTACACCTACTTGGACATTCTAGAAGGGTCCTACTTGGCCATCCAACCACAATTTTGAACTTAAAATTACAACTCATGAGGATTTGTGGAATAATTGTAGAAGAAGTGGATCATTAGACATGCACATCCAAAGGAGAAGAGTCATGGAAAAGTGGATTTTGATAGGATTTGTATCTTACATTTTTTAGGAGATTATTTTAACCACAAGAGGTAAGTGTGGAGTTAGGTTGAGATCTAAGGATAAATGTTTATTGTATAGTTATCCTCAATTTTTGTATAAATAGGAGTGCACCCTTCATACAAAGGATTGTTAGTTGTTAGATGCAAGTTAGAGGTTATGATTGTTAGTGTTAGTTGTTAGTTTCTAGTTGGAGGTTCCAAGTTCCATCCATATGGTTTGTAAAGTGAGGAGAGAGAATTGTTGTAATATATTGTAACTCATTTTATGAAATACATACTGCCACTTTGACATCCAATATGTGATAGTTTGAATGTGCTTGTTGAGGAATGGAGGGCCACCAGAAACCAAATTTTGCACACCTTTGTACATATTGCTATCATAGTGTAGTTATTTTATTTCAATTCTTTTTAGCAAGTGTGTTTCATTTTATGCAAGTGTGCTTTTCCTTTTAGTAAATGTGATTTAATTTCAGCAGGTGTGAGTGTGATTTTCCTTCCAGCAACTCTGATTTGAATTATGCATGGGTGATTTCATTTATGCAAGTGTGGTGTGATTTCATTTATGCCAGTGTGATCTCAATTTCAAGCAAGTGTGATTTCATTTTTTTTATGTTTGGTTTGGATTAGGTCGATTTAATATGTTTTTTAATTAGTTTTAAATTGCATTAGATTAATCTAATCTAAAAATAACCACCTAGTACATAGAGTACAGGTATACCTCACTAGTTTATGAAACCCTAGGTTGACAAATTAAATGAAAAGGTTTAACTCACAATTAAATCACCCAACATTTTAGTGTTGTTACCGGGGAGGTATACATAGGTGTTTATTTTGAAGTTTAGACTACTCATTATAGTTGCATTCATTCTTAGATGCATGATTAAAATCATATTAAAATCATTTTGCATATTAGCTTTCAATTATTTTTCAATACTTTGTACTAATCTATGAGCACGATAGGAATTATCAACTAGTTGGAGTAATTCATATACAATTAAGAGTTTGAAGAATATTATTCCAAGAAATTTCCCGAATCTCAGCAGCAACTGAGATGTTTGCCTCTCAAGAAGAGTATATTTTAACTACATACATAAACTTTTTTTTATCTCTCCACCTTCATCAGAACATCTTCAAGTTTCTTTTCATTCCTCTTGTCAATCAGTTGAAGAGACTGAAAATCATGCAATACTTTTGATGGGGAGAAACAAGTAGAATATAAGATTGAGGAATGCATAATAAAGGAGGATATTCAATGTGATCTAAACCAATAAAGGAATCACTTTCATGGCCTTATTGAAATATGGTTCTAATAAAGGATCAAGCAACATCAATCTTCCATTCTTCTTTCTTAATTGCATTACCAAAACAACCAGTTTTTCATGCTTTGATGTATTTTAATGCATATTTTTTAAAACTAAGCATGAATATATTTTTACTCCTATTACATAGATGGCTACATTGGAAATATGCATATAATTGATTAATTCTTCTATTTCTGGTAGAGTAGAGTAGGATAGAATCAATGAATAAAAACCAAGTGTGGTGATGTATTTTTTTTTTTTTAATTTTGTAAGTTAGATTTAATTTTGTTTTCAATTTTATTTATTGGTGGTGTAGTAAGAGCAACCCAAATCACTGATCATTTGCATGATGATGTAGAAAGGAAGAAATATTTGAGAAGAAGGAGACAAAAAAAGAGTTTTGAGAGTCACAATCTGAATTTAAAGATCAAATCCTTTCACTTCGTCTTTTTAATTTCACATTCCAAATGAATAACGAGTTTCAATATTCCTAAGTATGCTCTCTTTTTACGCTCTTTGTGACCTGGAAGATTAGAAAATACAATTGAAGAAAGTTAGCATTAAAAATTTTCAATAAAAATTGGATAAGAGATCTAAATTCGTAATAAAAGTATAATTATAGTATTTTATAAGGATCACAAAACAAAACCAATGTCTCCAATGGATCCATACTGGCCAAAAAACCATGTTTTGACTCTTTTTACACCTCATTTGACCAAAACTTGAGAAAGATATCATTGTTTTACGGTTTTACCCAATTATGTTGTGAATAAGCCTACAATTCGACCCAAACCCAAGATGTGCATCCAGAAAACGGGAACGATGCACAAATATGGCCTTCCCGACTGTCATCAAAATTGTAAGATGGTTAAAATTAGCCCCCAGGGTAGAAAATCTTGGTCATGTGGCATCATGTGACCACGTTGGGTGCTGTAAGTCAGGGGAAAATCCACATTCCTCCACTGGAAGCTTTAACTTAAGCACTTGGTCATATGCAGTTGCATGGGACCATGGGCCGAGCTAACACCTAACCCTCAGAACCCGCTCATGGTCTTATGGCATTGGAAGTACCAAGGGTTAGGGTTTAGCCCCAACCCACTCCCCAAAAGGAACATATTTTAAACCATAAATAAAGGCTTAGGAGCTATATTTAACAAGTAATAACGAAGTGGACTTGGTAAAGTGCTTTGTTGTTAGTTAAGAGGTCATGGGTTCAAGCCATGGGGAGGTTATTTTCCCTCTTATGAAATTTTGTCTCCCACGAGGATGTCATGTGGTAACCAATTGTTGGTCCATGTGGAACTTCCTCATTAGCCCACTGTAGCCAAAACATTGACCAATGAAAAAAACCATGTGTCCACTAGTCAAACAGTGCCATGTGTCAAACACCCATTGGCCAATGAAGTTCCAATAAAACTTGCGAAGTATCAAACACCCATTCTCCAATGAAGGTCCAATAAAATCTTTCAAGTGTCATGACCCAGTCAGCATACAGTGCTAATTAGGCATTCCTGCAACTCAAAAATTCATTTTTTTAGTTGTTTCACAAAACAATCAGAACATGATTCCAAGAGCATTTGAAGTGAGATTGTAGTGTAAAAAAGTGTGTTGGATTCAAAATGTCGAGATCCATGCTTTGACATTTGTTTCAGTATGATACAAGAATTTTTAATTTTGCGCATTTTCTTGATCCATGAGATCATGGATAAGGGTGGAGCGCTAGAGAAAAAGATCAAACATAGTTATAGACTAAGAATTTCTTAAAAACCTAGAAATATTTAAAAACCCAACTACAATAGTTGACAAACCACCATCTAAGTCTAAATGTAAGCTGTAAAAGTGGCAAGGCAATGCAATGATTCATATTTTTAGTAGATGCAAAATCAACACAATTAAGTAGCTTATGAAAATTTGGTTTATGGTCTATTAATGAAGCATTAAGTGTGTGGAAAAGAGCTATCAGGCTCAAAATTGGTTAGAAATTCAATGAAGTCACCAACAAAACAATAACAAGTGATCCATGCTATTGATAAGGTAAAAATGCATTTAATTTTCCGTTGTTGAATTTGTTTTATTAGTATTATTTTTGTGTTTTTTGTGTATATATCAAATGAAGAGGGACTAATTACCTCTATCTTTTGATAGTCTTACATTTTATTACCTTCACAAGATGATGAAGGAAGACAAAAACTATATTGACAATTACCTTTCTAAAGAAAAAGTTTCTTTTAGAAGAGCATGTTCATTTAATGTATAACCAGATCTACTACACAAAATCTACTAAACACATACCAATTTTACCATTGCTACACATTTTAAGCCTCCAATCAATCCATAATTTTCAATCTCCCTACTACCAAAAATTCATTTCCCTTGCACTATTGATTCTTTCCTGCCTGATTTCCACTAACCCTTAACCCCCAAAAAAATCATTCACCTCCCTTATAATGTTGAGTCACCCCATTTTCGTTCTCCTTTGTGTCAAATAAATCTTGCTTCAATGCAAATTTTCCATCTATATTTTTTTAAATTACTATTTCATACTCACGTTAGATGATGGAGGATTCATTAAGGCCTCCACTCTAACAAGTTTTATGTTGGGTTGTGTTATATTCTTTCCACATAGTCAACAGGGGGTTTTAGGGTACCCGTAACCCCACTTTATGGGGTCCGGGGCAGCGCCTCGGAAAATTTTGGTTTTGGACCCTATGTTAGGTTGGGCAGACCCACCTATGTTATTGTGCATGATTTTTTCACATGCTTTTTGGACGTGATGGTTTTCGGTCCATGGTATTGGATGCGATGGTTTTTTGGTCCATGGTATTAGACGTGATGGTTTTTCGGTCCATGGTATTGGATGCTTCGGCATGTATAAATTATGTATTGTAACATGAGGAATATAATGAAATGAGCTGGTAGTCCCGGTTTGGATCCAGGGGAAAATCTCTGTGCATATGTGTTTTTATGTGTTATGCTCTCGCATTGTTTATTTTTCTGTGATTTAGAATTTGTATGCAGGTAATTTTTGTATGGGGTTAAAACCTACATTTTAACCCATCAACATTGACACATCATCCGGGATCAAAAGTAGAGATCTATCAAGTACCTTGAGGCTTTCATGCATTAATGGAAATTTCTCTCACCAATAAATAATGGGAATACATCAATGTTCCCTGTTTGTCGGATCTTCTAGGTGAATCGACTACAACACATCTATTCGTACCTAGTAAGATGTACTTAGGCATATTGACTCTCATTGACATCAACAATGAGTAGTATTCTGTTGGTTAAAGGCATTAATTAATGTTCATTAATCCAATAATTTCTATTTTATGTCTGACATCGACACATTTATTCACATAGATAAGAATTATACCATTAAGTGGGAACGAATGAAGACTACATGATTTTAACAATGTGCAACAGGACTGAATTTAACAGACATAGAAATAAAGATTCCAATCTCATCCTCAACAAAAACCACACCCTTTGATATACATAGCTTGTCCAATTTTTAGGTTGGTGAAGGTATGTAATTTTCTAATTTTTAATTATGTAATTCCTTAAATGCTAAAATTCTCATTTTCGAAAATCCGTCACCACATGCATATTATCTTTCTCATATTCAAGAAAGTTGAAAATATCTTAAGTTGGGGGGAAGGGATATTCATATTTCATGCCACATGTCACATTTAATTTCATCCTAAGCAACATATTTCTCCGAAATCAACTATTAGGGGAGAACCTTCTATTCCTATGTAGGGACCAATACTAGTTATAGTACTGTTCCCACAGATCCATAAAAAAAATTCATAAATCATCAAAAAATTATACATAAAAACTTTATATTAATTTATATAAGTTATATAATTTAGTCCAAAATGGGTCCACATATTGATTGGGCCAACAAGTGTCAAATACCAAACCTTAA
>APFE031703983.1:49380-64181 GCA_000404065.3 Pinus taeda | reverse complement strand
CCTATAGTACCTTGGGGACCATCGTCATTATTGGTGGCCCCTCTCGCGTCTGTTAACAGCTTTCATCATTGGCTGGTAATCAGACGATGTTCAAGCATGTTCGACTTCGACACATATATTCACATGTTTGAACTTGTACTTTGTTCGGATTTGGATGGAGCGCAAGACCCTGGTTCTAGTCCATTGTGGACCAGGCTGCGATTTTGTGGGACATCATTACATGACTCCTTGATGGATGGCTGCGACCATACCTGAGTTCTCTTAAGGATGGCTGCGACCATACCTTTTATTATTATGGTCTTCTCAGCTGGGTGGCTGCGTCCACGCCATAGACCTTTTTTCTATATGTCTTTTGGATGGCTGCGCCCATGCCTAGACTACATGTAATTGAACTATCAGTTGTATCCGCCTGCAGGTTCTCTCCAGTGGTGCTCCAGTCCAGCGGTCTCGTAAAGCATTTCACCCCTCCCACTCTCTCGGGCTTCATGCTTTAGGGGGCATCTGTTACACAGTAAAATGTCACTGCCATCATGTCAGTCTCCCTACTGTGTCATAAAACCACATTCACCTATACTCATGCTCCTCAAAATGGCTAAAAACCCCTTTTTGCCTAAGTCAAATGTATCATCGCGACTGTTAATGAAATCACCGCGCTGATGGGCGGAGGTCAGTGTATCTGTTGCGCTGCCAGCGCGGAAGCACACGTCTTTTCCGCGCTGATCCCATTTTTGTGAACAGCGCCTCCTCCGTTTGTCCTTTTCGCGCTGACCAGACCTCTTCTACGTCAGTTTGCGATGTCAGTGCGGCAGTTCACAGGTTTTCCACGCTGATCCTGTTTGGGCGAATTTGTTCTAACAACCAGCCTTCCAGATCCCTCCGGAACTGGTTGTTGGCATTGTTGAGGTCGCCATCCTTTCTCTGGCATGTCTGTTCGACTGACCATCCACTTTTCTTGGAGGAAAGCTCATCCTTTGCCTATTCATGGAGACCCCTTCTCCTTTATAAGCCTCCTCCATTGCCTATGAGCAGCTAGTTTGGAACATATAGACTTTGTTGAAGGAATTCTTAGTGCATTTGAGTGCTGCTCTTTGTAGGCATTTAGTGTGTGGTGTGAGGATTGCTTTGAGCTGGAGGAAGGTCATAAGCTTGTGGCCTTGTATGTGAGAGAGAGACCTTGTGACTTGGGAGTTTGATCCAAAGGTGAATGCTTGGGAGACACGCTGGCTGAACCCTCTAGGGAAGGACGCAGCGTCAGGACATCGGTTGTACTTTACTCTACTTCTTGTTAATAAAGATAGATGACTACTCTTATGGTTCCATTTACATGTGTTCAATGAATGATTCATGCAAATTGTATCTTTCCTGACCGATACATAGTTGTTTTTAGTAGATTTTACGTTCTTGTTTGCTCTCTTTTGCTTGTGCAGGTGTTCATCCGCGAGGATAGTGGGGAACTGTGATCGGCTGGAGCGAAGGAGCGAGAAGAATATCTCTTCGACAAACAAGCGTTGGAATCCAAGTAAGTTATTCTCACCTACTTGTTAATTACAACTAGGAGCCTGCGGTGTAGCATTGTTTGATTGTTGCTAGACCCCTGTTGGGCTAGTAGGGATCGCCTCTATCCATAGAGGGGATTTACCTATCCAACAGAAAGGATGCATAGGTCTTGTTACAAATTTTTATCATACACAAAATAAACAAAGACCTTTTTTTTTATTGATCACACAACATAACTTAAAGGGAAAATAACTATTTATTTTTCGCTTTATCTTATGTATGTGATTTATTTTCTTTGATACATATCCTCCCTCACAACAAAAGTAAAACACACTCCATTTGACACCATAGGGGACCCAACGGTACCCTGTTGCTCTAGGTTCTTCCAAAACCTCCTCCATTATCAGGAGGTGTGCCAAGTATCTCACCATTTCAGTGTAGAATACATCACACAACCACTGTTATTGGTTCATCCTTTATTGGGGCCCCTCCCCCTCAAAGTACTTCTTTCACTAGCCCTCAGGGGAGTCCACACACCACCCCTCAATGGAGTCTAGACACCACCCCTTCGAGGAGTCCACACACTATCCCCCCCGGTAGTCCATCTCACACTTCCCAAAAGGGAATTCCTTTGTAAATTATAGTTCAAAATTGTTTTACGATGTCAAACAACACCAAAGTCTCGTTTCTAACTTCCTTAAATCTCCCAGATCTAAGAAAATTGACAAATTACCCCATTGCACATAGTTAGAATTGGCCCCCTGTGCTAGCAAAGTTACCCTCAAATACCAAAATTCGATGGGAAACAGGGGGGGATCTGGGAAACCACATAATTATCTTTCATCTTTGGAGCTCATCCAACAACATCACATATGACTCAATTCGTCTACAACTTTTTCAACGCATGCTCACTCAGCTTACAACAAAATGGTATATAAGCGAAGCATCTGGTTCCCATGGGACCTTTAACTCTCTAGGAAGGTCATTTCTCACTTTCTTCCAGCTCCCAATATGTCATGATACCAGATTAGAGCTACTCAACCATTTCTGATAAATGTCTACCATACATATCTCAGACCATGTCCATGAATGACAGAAATGTCGTAGCCTATGCAAGGTGCACATAAATAAGGACCTACTCCTCGACTTATTTTTGAAATATCCTATGTCAGATATCTCAAAAGATATGGCTTCCACATTGCCATAAACATAAGAAGTGGAAATCAGTAAAGACCAACAATTTGAGCTCATTTATACTCAGTTTGGATACCTCTATCATGTTCTACTTGATGCCCCTTAGCTACAGTCCTTCAGACCAGAGATACCATGAGCATCAAGTGTTGCAAATGGATTGATTGGAACCATAGCCCAAAATCAACATGAAAACACTTTTTAGCGGCCTGAAAATGTGTATAGTGGTCCAATCACTTACCAGCCATATAGTACCCCACCTGCAGTACAACCACCATCCAACATGAGATATTATCCCAATCAGCCTGCACCCTCACAGAATCCTACTATCTCGAGTAACTAATACTCTACCATGCAAAGTTGTCAATACTCTCCCATGCAGGGTGTTCAATACCCTCCCATGCAAGGTGGTCAGTACCCTCCTCCTGCCGTAGAGGTGGTTTCCACCTCCCAACGTACTTACATCATCCTAGGACAAGGGAATCTTTACTTCCCATTTACAACAACCCAATAGAGTAACCCCACAACATAACCTAATGCTCGGGTTAATTTCATGTAACCTTATTTTTTGCAACAACAACAACGTTTTGAAGAACTGAATATGGCCAACCTACCGAATGCCAACAAAAAGAAAGCAAAGAACAAGAAAAAAGGGGAACTTGGGCAGGGGGAAACAACAAAAAACAACCCTCGTGAGCAATAGATGGGGGAAATCCCCTTAACTGGAACCAAAACAAGGGTTGGAACAACAACAACCCACAAAAGTAGAACAAGAGCCCTAGTCTAAGGAATAATCATGCTTGTGATATTTGTGGGGAATATGGGCATTATCATTATTGCCTTCAACTCCCTGAATTGAAGAGGATGAAAGATGTCAGGGGTGGGGGAAAACTGAAAACTTGCAATTATGTAGAATCCCTCCTCCCACCAGGGAGTGGTGAATACCCATCATGAACCCTCCCACCAGCAGTATCATAATCCTCTTAGATGAAGTTCCAAAAATTCCACCAATCTTGACATTCGTAGTAGGAGAAGATGTTCTCCTGCAAACACAAAACCATGACTACAAAACCCCTCTAGAAACCAACCCTTACATAACAACAATCGTTGTAGCTATGGTACCTTTGACGTTACCTCGAACCTTGGTAGAGACCATTCCACGAATGGTAAAAGGGCCACTACGTTGAGCGGGACATACTTCAAAGGTTGCACATAGCGACAACATCATAGATGATCTAGCTAAATACCCATTAGCTATGTCAACATTGGAAGCTTTATAGAGTTTCCCAACTCAATGGAAAGCCCTCTTTTGTGCATTAGGTGGAATTGACCCAGTTGATTCTCGTTTGATGGCTTTCAATTTGGATAATGTTATTCTCTTTCTTCCATCGATATTCACCTTCCAGATTCCAGTCACAATTCATAATATCAACATCCATCGTTGCATCGGTTATGAGGGGGAAACCACATGTATCATGCCCAAATCAGTTTGGAAGAAATTAAGGTCCCTCGAGCTCAAATCATCACTCATTACACTAAGAGCATACGACGGATGGCCCTCGACCCCCGTAGGACTTTTTTAGGATGTTCCAGTAGAGCTTATTGACAAAATTATTCTCATAGATATAGAAGTTCTTGATTCCAACTAGATTACAATATCCTGCTAGGTCATAGCTACATGTAGGTGATGACTGCAATAACATATTTAGTGTTTTGTATCATGATGTTCTCCCATGATGGGAAAATCGTTATAATAAATCAACTCACATACTACAAGAAAAGGACGTCCTCTACCCCCGATTGTATATTACTTTTCGTAGGATCCCACACAAAGGTGATAACATCTTTTACTGAAGCAGGAATAGGGATATTCAAGGAATCATCACTCCTTGGCACATACTCTAGTGACTCACCTTTAATTGAGGCTTCCCCCGCAACCCCAATGTGTATGTTGAGTTTGTTAAACACACCTCAACCTCAAGAACTAGTTCAAGAAACCCTGAGTGTTGCGACTACTGACTCAATGTTCCTACCATACACAATCACTCAGACACCTTTCTTTTATGTCCCACCTAGTTTTGTCTCGCACCAAGTCGTGGAAACACTGAAATTTCCAAATATGGCTTTCACGATACTTGTATGGTATTTGGCCCCATATGCCATGTTAGCAAAATCAGGTATTACCTTGACAATCATCATTCTTGTAGCCACCCCTTAGGAAGCCACCTCAAAATTAACTACACCTGCGTCAACACTAACAAGTGCCACAAAAAGGGACAAGTAGAAAGGGAAGAAGGTGAAAGCCTCAACCACTTCCTCATCTAGGGTACCACCACCTTGTGCATTATGTAAAGTATCCAGGCACCCTACCAAATTGTGTCTGGAATTAGAGGAGTTAAAATCACTTCTTCATTCCCTAAAAATGCTAGTAGCCTCGCCTCCACCTTCTGGAGAAAAGGCCACACCAACATGTAATAAGGCATTACACACCAACGATGCATGCACTATATCCGTAGAGTATGAACATTACACACATCACTAAATTCCTCATTATCGAGATGCACTGGGAGCCCTCGCTCAAGCCAATACTGTGATACCATCACCTCCCACCGTGCCAATGGTAGATGATGGGTCCAAAACCATTTATTATGTCTTTGAGGAAGAAGTTGCGGGCCCTATTCGTCCTTGCACCCATTGTCACTCTACATCTCGCCCCCAACCAGTATCCAAAAGGATGACATTCCTAAGAAAATATTGCCAAAACCTTCCCACCCCTGCACCCTATGCGACACACTAGGCCATTTGATTAATCAATGCTGAGAATTGAGCAAAATCAGAGATATTTTTCTCTTATTGCTCCATATTCCTTGACCTACCTGCTCAAACCATTCTAGACACGCACACAATCATTGTCACATTTGTTCCCAAGTTCATCACACACAAAACTGTCAATACCTTTCGTGATTTCAAGCAGTAAGAGCAGCCTTGCATCAAACTGAAATCGAGTTTACAAATCCTCCTCCCATTGCTGATACTAAGATCCATAGGTGGCCCACACCCTTAAATTCCCCACCTTATGACACCAACCATCCCTCGTCATCACGAACTACGAGAAATGTTGATACGCACACCATTTATTACATTAGCACACAACCTTCATTTTATGTAGTACACACATGCAACATTTGTACCAACAACTTTCATAGTTTAGACACATGTTCTATGTTCCAAACACTTGGACAACTTATCATACGACACCACCCGTTTCAGGTAATCCCTGAACACCATCCTGACATAGAGTAATATGCGTTGACCCCTAGGATGCCAACATTATCTCAGGAACCTTCTCCCACTCATCACCAAGTCACCATCATGGAAATTCTCCCACCACCTGGTGTTGATGATACACAACACTACATAGGATTCATTTCCTCAACCATAGGAACCCTAAATCACATTGTATGCTCATCATTTCTTGATGTCAAGACTGCTTCGTCCACTGCAAAGGTATTACCACCACCAACTATGCAAACCCATCCATTCTGCAGATTGTCAACATAGTTGGGTTCTACGACAACAACCAGCAAGTCATTCTCTTATTTGTCAACCAACACCACTAGGTCCCAATCCCATCCTCACGACTTCCTGCAACCTCTATCACCATTAGAAAATCTTTTTCACTCAGATGAAGGTATTTGGAGGCCTTGATGGACCCAAAGTGTCCTTGGGATGCCATGCATCATTGCTATTTCTTTTTACCCTTGAAAGTATTCTGACCTATTGATGCACCAAGCCACACTTTCTGTACAAAAGAAACAAATGACTTCCCACCACCAGGACAGGTAGATTAGTTCAAAAAATCCCATTCATACACTAGATGTATTTGAGGAAGGGAATATGTATAATATCTCACCTATAGTCAAGGTAGATATTTCCACCAAGCTTGACATAGTCAAAGAAATCTCGTTGGGGTCTGCATACTCCCTAGACAAAATGGCCTCATACATAGCCCTCTTTCAAGAATATATGGACATATTTGCGTGGTCTTACTCAGAAATGCCAGGAATTAGTCCTACAATCATGGAGCACCACATCGACACATCGCCTGGTGCCTACCCTGTTAGGAAAAGATAACGTCAACTCCACCCCTCTAAAGTATAAGGGATTAAATAAGAAATCAACAAGCTTCATAAGGCCAGTTTCATCTACCCTATCGCTTACACATCTTGGGGTTTCTAACCTTGTACCCATCATGAAGAAATAGGGCACCATTTGAGTTTGTACTGACTTTAGAGATATGAACAAGGCATGTCCCAAAGACAATTATCCTACACCCTTCATCAATCAAGTAATTAATGCATGCACCAGACACGAAGTCTTATCCTTGATGGATGGCTTTTCAGGGTGTAACCAGATTAAAATACAACATATCTATCACTACCCCATGGGGCACATTCGCCTATCAAGTATTTCCCTTCGACCTTAAAAACACTGGTGCCACCTTTCAGCGGGCCATGAACTATATCTTCTATGATTTTTCTCATCTTATACTAGCCTATGTGGATGACCTTATAGTGCAATCCAAAAATCGCTTTGTAACAACCCTAGGTTAAAATTTCATGTAATAAAGTTAATAAAGGAAAAATAAGACCAAGGTCACGGGACACATATTCCAAGTTGAATGTTGGGAAAACATTCTAGTGGGAATCACTTGCTGTTTATTATGGCTAAGGAGAAATTGGAAAAGGCTTTGAAAAGGATAAAAGGCATTATTGGCATTTTATTTATGAAAATGAAGGAAAATAGGAGAAGAGGGAGGTGAAAGGTCACAAGTTGCATGTGAGGAGGAAATTGAAGGAAAATAGAGGGAAAATGAAGAAATTAGAGGCATTAATAATAAAAAGGTTTATGAGGATCAATTCATAGCTTTTTCCAGTCTAGCTTTTGGCTGGTTATCTTTTTGTCAATTGAGTTTTGGAATTGGCTTCAGAGAGGAGAAGAGAACCAAGAGGAGAAAGAAAGCAAGCAAGCAAAGGAAAGCAAAGGAAGGACAAGGAAATCAAAGGAAAGAGAGGATCAAGTAAGGAAGGGTTGGATCAAGCAACTTCAATGGGAATACTTGCAGGTGATAGGTTGCATGTATGATTTCCTAGCTGGTTTTGGCATGCATGTGTTTATTTGGTTTATTTGATTTTGCTGACATGGAATTTTTTTGGGTTTGAGAGTGGTCTCAACGTTACCTTTCCATTTTCGAATATCCATGGTGTCATGGGATTAATTCTTGGTTGATATTTGGATTACCGAATGTTTTTGGATTCGGGTGAGGTGGTCTTAGGAAAATCCCAAAGGTTAGTGGTGGAGATGGTTTTCTCTAGGAAGCCCTCAAGAGGAGGGTAGAGACAGGAAAATTCCTCAAGGGATGGTGAAGGACTTGATGGACCTCCAAATTAGGCATAAATTAATTCCCATATAACCTTTCTTAGGCACATAAAGTCTATATTAAACCTCTCCTTGTACATTTAATAATGTTTTTTTAGCTTTAATATGTTTATAGGAAGGTTTAGAGGTAATTACATATTATGTGCCTAATATTATTTATTTTTGCAGAATATTGAGATAAAATGGAGTAAATTCTGAATGAGATAATATAGGGACTTGCTCCCTACTATAGGAGGATCAATATTGGATAATAAATGAACAATATATTATGAAATTATTGCACAAATTATGGAGCTCCAATGATTGAGAAAATCTAGGAATGTGCTCCATGTCATTTAATGCAGATTCCTAGTGTTGAGAACCAGATCCACTACTTGAGGGATTTTGGAGGGGAAAGCTTCCACCTTTCAAGGAGAATGCTTCTTCATCATTTTATATAAGTACCAATTCGAATTGGCCTATAGGGGCATGTATTTCTTAGTCTTCTTCAGGAGAAAACTTGTTATTTAGCAATTCGACTTTCATTTCTAGCAGGGATGTACTTGGATGGATTCAAATAATGAAGTTTGGCGCCATTTTTAGCTTCTAAAGCTTGGTTTCCTTCATAGGACTCTAATTTTCCTTGGGCTTGGCCATTCAAGGAGCCTCATAACCCTCTTTCCAATTTCTTTATTTCCTTTGAATGCCTTTTTCACTTGCATCTTTTATTTCTGCATTTACTATTCATGTTTCTTTTGTTGTAGGTTACATTGGTTAAACAATTGAAATGACTTTTTATTTATTTTATTTTATTATTTATATTTATATTTTTTAATCAGGTTATTTATAGATTCACAAACATGATGCATCCTTAGAACAACTTCGAAAATTCATATTCACCATTGAGCTACTTGGATTCGTCTACTAGTTCACAAATCTGGAATTTTTGGAAATCCTTTGTAGCAAAATAGTAGTAATTTTCTGCTATTTCTTAGAACGTGTTAATGAGATTCATTTTAGTTGGTTCCACTTGTATCGCGTCATAAAAACATTAAAGTTAATAACAAAATTTACCCTATATAATTTTCACTTGATTAGGTTAGGCATTTGGTAGGTTAACTAGCTCACTAGTTCTTGAATTTCTAGTTTTTAGAGTAGTAATTTTCTACTATTTTTTAGCACGTGTTAAAAGGGGTATTTTGGAGTGATTCCACTTGCAATGGAGTCCTAAGACATCCTAATTAATAGCTAATCTTTTCCCATCCCATTTGCATTTTATTTACTTGGTCATTTAGCAAGTTATCTCACTCCTGTAGCAAAGCGGGGCCTCTTGTAGCACCTCCTATAACACTCATGTAGCACGTATAAACTTGACCATATTTGCTCCAAAAGCTTGGTTTTTGTAACACCCACCTCCCATATCTACCCAAGCAACTGGCCAACCAGGGTAAACATGCGACGAGAGGCCACTATGATAAGATTCAACCTCCTTGGTGACTTTAAGGAAATGGAATCGATGGAAATTACATACAATGATCCAACATCATCCAAGTAACCTTCAGTGGACAAGTCAGCCACTCAGACTGCTTATCCCTGGGTCCTACTACTATTTGAGAGACTTAGGGGCAGGGTAACACACTGCCCAGGTGAGTTAGTTTCAGGTCTAACGCTCCCCAGACACTACCCAGGTGCTTTATAACACTTCCCAGACGCTGCCCAGGTGCTTTATAGCGCTTCCCAGACACTAGGATATTGTATTTATGACCCAATAAGTGATGAGGCAACAAAAGACATGAGGAAACAATGGTTCATGGTGATTCTCAAATAAGTATGAAATCCCTACACTTAATTATGTTGTTTACACTTGTAGGTTACATGTTGATGATATGTTTGACGAAATGCCTGTCATGGCTAGTAGGGGTCTGTTTATGATTTTGTTCATATTATTGCTTTTGTATCCTTATTACCTTGTATCCTTACCAATTCTAAATGATCATTCCAATCTGGGTAGTGTCCCATTCTTTGGGCCGAAAAAGGTGGCTCAAATCCAGAATGCTAGCGTTAGTGTTGAGACTAACTCACCTGGGAAGTGTCTGGGAAGCGTTATAAAGCACCTGGTCCATTCAAACACAAGTAAAAATATGCTGAGAGCCAAACATAGCTGCTGACATAAAATGTACATATAACCAGCATAATAGGAACATAAATACAATGGACATATCAGCCATCAAAATCCATATATATATCAGTACATTTGCACATGAAAATCAAGGGAATGAATTTCTCATTAATAAATGCAATGAACCAACCGATGATGGGACTGCCACGTTCCACCTGACCATAGATTGGCTGAGCCAAGTTTCTCTTCAACCAATCACCCCCCTGCCATATTCCAAGCATGAATGTGGGACTCGTAGAACACATCAGAAACACCAATCAATGTGGATGCTATTGGAGTTCTCTGCTTGCACCGTGAGGAATTTGAGTGCCTCCTAGTCTCTCAGGCTTTACCGTGCATTCGTAGTCTGTTCCAGGGATCACTAGGCCCTACACCAAGACATACTCTCTAGGATTTACTGTGCATTCCATCCTGGAATCACTAGGCCCAACGGAGAGAAAATCCACCTCTTAGCTTTACTGTATATCCTGCCATTCATTTGCAAGGATTCCTAGGCCCACTGAGGCACACACTCTAGCTTTACCGCAACCCACAGTCTGGCTTAGAGATTACTAGGCTAGTGGCTTTGTGCAACCTTAGTCTAGTTCAAGGACCACTACCACCATGTGTTTGTCAATTTGGAGATCCACCCTACTCATCTTCGAATCCAATCCGGCCATCCCCCACAAAACACATGAGAGAACCCGTCTCATCAAATCTATCAGGAAATGGCAAGGCTAGGCTAAAAATATTGTCACACCTGGAAAAACCCATGCCATGGTAGAAAAGAAACACATGCAATCCCATGCATGCCAAATCTAGTAAGAAAAATACACATGCAAGTTGATACCTGCGATGAAGCCTGTTGTAGCTGCTTGATCCTGCCCTTCCCTGCTTGATCTTTGCTTCCTCTTGCCTTCTTTACCTTTCTTGCTCCAATAAAACTCTAAGTGTCCAAGAGTATGAGAGAGAGAGAGAGAGAATCATGAGAGAGCTCCAAAGCTAAACTGACCAAGTCTTGCCCACTGATCCTTAGAAGCCTTTTTATTAATGTCCATTATTTTCCTTCAATTTCCTCCTCACGTGCAACATGTGACCTTTCACCTTCCTTTTCTCCTAATCTCCATTATTTTCATAAATAAACGTGCCAAAAATTCATTTTTCCCTCTTTAATACCTTAGTCATTGCCTTTGCCAATTTCCTTTTCCATAAACAACTAAATGAACACGCACTAGGATGTTCTGCCCACCATCTAGCTTGGAATACGTGTCCCATTATCGGTGGTATTTATATATATTTTACATATAATTTTCCCCAAGGGAGTTACAGAACCCTCCCCCTTGGGGGAACACCATCCTCGGTGTTCTATGACACTTATAACCAACAAGGCTACTGAAAACAAAACACACTTCCCATGGAGATTTATAACACAGCTCATTGCAGTATTTACATTGAAAGACCTGCTCAAAATCAAAACATTATGACAACATGACAACATACCGCATACTGGAGCTTTATAACATAGCTCATTACGGTATTTACAATAAGTGCATATACATATCCACACATGCACATTTTCTTAACCAGCAAATAAAGGATACGATGCCCATATCAATCAACAAGGGAATCCAGAGGTTCACACCTCCACCCTCAAAGTAATACCAGGATTCACCTCCTTCCCAGGAAGTCTAGAATCCACTGCAAAATCAAATCTACATCCAATGTTCAGCACTATAATCTTGTGCCACTTGTCCTCTCAGCGAACAGTTACCAACTCATTGTTCCAGGGCACACCCCCAATGTGCATCTGGTTCCATCTGGCAATGCTAATGACCAAATCAAATCAATCCACAACCTTCCCTTCCCTGCTACACAGTCCCTTGGGAATCCGGTCAGCTCTTCTGTGCAGTCACTCACCTTCCAAGTTCCATTGGCACCCCCATCCTAGGCAGTCCATCCCTTGGAAAGGCTTCCTCACATCGGAAGATACAAAGACCAAGGAGTATCCCTGCCTTAAAACCATCATACCAGTCATAGCATGCTCATGGAAATCAATGGACACTATTGGGTACCAGTGTCCCACAATGGCCATGTTCTTGAAGTGCTTTACCAACATATTGCTGCCTGTTTCAATTCCTTTGTTGCTATTGTTAATTCTTGCAGTTGATTTCAATCACCCAACCAGGCATTTCATGCATTCCTGTACCAAGCACATAACTTCCGTTAGATTTGAAATAAATTGACATCATACCTCATTAGTATTTCATCAATAAGGTACATTTGCAATCCCATTCACTTCCTATCACAACAAGTCAAACTAGCATATTTGACCGAATCAACATATATAAAGATATCCCATTAGGTTAGCTCAAACACAACCATCATAGATCAAAATCATAAATCACATGTAACCATCATAAACCAAAACCATAGATCACATATAATCATCATATACCATAGCCATAAATCATATGCATAATAAAATTGAAATAAAATGCTGATACTTATCCTTTCATCAATCCTTAGCTTCTACCTTTTTCTTTATTCCGTACATACTCTAGATTGGTTTCTACACCCAATAAACACCCAGTGCCTTCTCCTCAACCATGTGCATAGACACATAGTGTGCATGACACACATACAACCACACGACATACCACACCATGCAATACATGTATCTACACCTAACATACAACACATACATCTACACCCACTGTATACAATACAATGCATCCATCTATACCCGATGTGAAATACCACCCAATGCATGTACCTACATAGAGTATCACACAACGTGTACACATGCCACAATACAATGACTACATGATGCACATACATAATACCACATGCCCTCAACACAAAATGTATGACATGCACACAGTACCACATGTGCACCAATACCATATGTACCACACATACACAATACCACCTGTACACTCCACCACCTGCACAACATGTCCACAAAATCACATGTACACGGTGCCACCTACACAACGTGTACACAACACCAAATGTACACTACACCACTTTACAATGTGTACATAATACCACATGTACATAGTACCACACGCACGATGTGTATGCGACACCATATGTAAATATCATCACTTGCACGACATGTACATAACACCACATGCTCATAGCACCTTATGTACAACATGTACACGACACCACATGCTCACAACGCCACTTGTACAATCATGCACACAACACCATATGTACATAGCACCATATGTACAACATGACGCAACACAATGTGTACATAACACTGCATATCCAACATGTACATAGCATCATCTGTATACAACATTGCATATCCAACATGCACAGAGCACCATATGCACACATGCCACATATACACCATGAAGACAATACAATATGTATACAACACCCCATATGCAATATTCGCACAACCCTATTTGTACCATCCTGTATATAACATTGCATAAATAACATGTACACATGCTACGTATACATAACACCACAAGTGGACATATAATAGATACAACATGTACAACATATACAATGTATGCACAACAATAATAACACACATCCAAAACCACACTGTCCTTACCCAGAAACCTTGCTTCCTGTGTCTTATCCATGCTTGTCTTAGCATGCCGTAGACCACACTGCTTTCACTTTGCTGATGCATCCTTCAACATTACCTGTCATAACATAAAGATAGGCATAATACAAGTATACAATACCAAATCATATCCACATGATAGTAACCTTGTATATTTGTTGTGACTACGCTTCCCAATTGATTCCTCGTAATACCAGGAACCTCTTCATGTCATTCTCCTACATAAGCAATCATTCCTCCACAAGAATGATCCCTGACAACCCTGTCAGATAGTAACATAGATACATGGATACATACATACATATATAAATGTTAGCATAAAGTAATCATGATCCTGTTAGACAATGACATAAATACATACATGTATACATATGTAAACATCATCATATCATGATCATAAAATAATTACCAGAGATCAAGGTCAAGGTTAAGATAACTTCCTTTATTCATGCACAACATGCATGATATTGAGAACAAAAATTCCCAACATAGCCAAGGCACCTGACACCTAAGTTCCATTTACTCTACCTTTTGGTTACCTTTCTCATGTCTGTACCGCCACCGTCTATTTACCACAATGGACCCAACCAATCCAACCAATTGTCATAGTCTTACCTTCCGCTGCGCTTACTCATGCACATAGTTTCATATGGGTCTTATATCATCGGTTGGGTACAACACATATCTCCCAATTTCCATCAACTTTCCTCTTTCCCAACCAATTCCCAAGACTCAAAACATAAAAGGCAAGCCAAGAAACAAAGAAGAAGAAAATCATCAAAACCAATAATAACAATACCACACCACAACCAGAGTGGCAAGGCCTTGCACCATGTTGAGAATGCAACAAGATGATGGAGCTTAGTGGAAAGGAGTCGCCTTCACTAAGTGGGCCCGCAGGCAAATTATGGCGCAAAGTATATTTTTAGACTATGTCTATTTTTAGAC
>APFE031703983.1:5635-44374 GCA_000404065.3 Pinus taeda | reverse complement strand
AAAGGAAGACCCATTCTCATGGATAGATGCATATTCAATTGGTTGTAGTAATATTATGGAGTTGCAACAAATGATCCAAATTTAAGTAGGAACACAACAAATTACAGATATAAGCATAAATACTCAGATGCAACAAAAATAACACTTCATTTCATTAATATCAAATATTCAAATATGCTTACAAACAGAGTGTAAATAAGACTAGCTCGGGCGATGATAACTTATCTCTGAGAAGAGATGTGGTGACTACATGCCTTTGAATTAAGTTAAAATGAGGCTCAAGGGCCTTTTTATTATTGAAAAATAAGATAAAACCCTAAACAACCAAAACCCTAACCCGAGGAGATGTAACACCAAGAGTGTATGGGCCCCGTTGGGGTAAGTTGGGCAACCAACTTCCCGGGGTCGTAACTTGGTCATATTATCTTTGTTTGACGCGTATGATACCTCGTTGGAAAGATCTCTCCAAGGAATAAAGCTATTGATGTGATTATTTTCAAATCCCTAGATGAATCTTGCTAAAAAAAGGTCGATTAGGGCCTCAAAACAGCTCTGGAAGTTCAGGGCCCGAAAGCTACTAAAAATAGTAAGTTGTGCTAGAATTAAGAAAACTACAAAAACTGAAAGAGGTAGTGGTGGGGGTCCACATGGAATAGGCAGTGGCCACCAACATCCACCTGGAGAATTCCTCCCCCCTTAGGGAGAAATGACCTCCATTGCATTAAGTTCCTCCATGAGATGAGGGAACTTCTGTTGAACTTGGTCCTTGGTGAGCCATTTGCCTTGGTGCAGGAGTTGGCAGGATTTGACAACTTGATACAGCTGGATCTTCTGCTGGCATGTTTTCTTGATTTGCGTGTCCATGATCCGACAAGTTGCAGCTTGTTCCATGCAATATGGATTTAACTCTGTTGGTGTGAGTTGTTCTGCAATGCTGGATGTGTCTAATAATGGTGGAATGTATGGCCGAAGGTGATCCACATTGAACACTTGGTGTAGGCCAAGGAACGGGCGAATGCTAAGCTCAAAATAATTATCTCCCACATCCTTGGTGATGGTGTATGGCCCATATCAAAGCAGGCGAATCTTGCGGTGGGGCCCAACGAGGTGTTCCTTATGCAAATGTAGCCAAACTTTGTTGCCCACCTAGAACTTGTGTGGCACCTAATGTTGATTATGCTGCTTCTTGTACTTAGCATTGGCTTTGTCCAATATGTCATGGACCTGTTGGAGGATGTGTTGAAAGTGCTCAATGAAGCTATTTTCCTTGTCGGATTTGGACTGGACATGAGCCGAATCTGCCTAGGTAGTTGCGAATGGTATGGCCACATGAATGGGACAAAGTGGATGGAATCCCAAGCCCACCTGAAAAGGGTTGTGGCCAGTCGAGATGCGGAGAGCCTGGTTATAGATGTTCTAGACATAGGGGAGGCTCTCATCCCATGTGCATGGATGCTTTGAGTTGTACATGCGCAAAATGTGTATGATCATCCTATTGATGACCTCTGTTTGGTCATGAGTTTGGGGATGGAAAGCTGTGGACTTAGTGAGCTTGGTGTCCAACATCGACCAGAGATTGGAACAAAATGTACTGAGGAACCTATTGTCCTGATCTGAAGTCATAGATTGTTGGATCCCAAATTGTACCCACACTCATTCAAAGAAGAGTTTCGCAGTGGCTTCTGATGTGATATTCTACTTGCAAGCTGACATAATGTCCATCTTCGAGAATATTTTGGCGACCACAAAAACACAGTCGTTTCCATGCTTAGTAGAAGAAAGGCACGACATTTAATCCATGGAGAGGGACTCCGAGGGTCGACTAGGGGTAGGCATCAGAGTATATAGGCCTTGCTTCTTGATGGTCGGTTTGGCAATGGCACAGGCAGTACAGGATCTAATGTACTTCTCGACATCCTGTCGAAGATTTGGCCAGTAGAAATACTTATGTAGTACTGCCACCATTTTCTCGACTGTGAAATGCCCAACAACCCAATTGTAATGCACTTCCAAAATCATCTTGGCACGCTCGTTTGAAGGAACACAAAGGTGTCCCAGGTGGCATAGTAGAGAATCTTGGATGTAAAAATCTGGAACTTTCTGACCCTCCAAGAGTGTATGGTATGTGTGGCCAAATTCGGGGTCACTTTTGTAGGAGGATTGTCCAGCTAGAAGTCTCGTGCCCACAAGAGTTGAGCACAGTGGTTAACGCCATGATCGGTGGCCAGCTGAGGCAATCTGCACCATTATTGGTGCTTCCCTTCTTGTACATGATATTCAAATGGAATTGTTGCAGGTATGTGGACCACTTCTGATGGTGATCATTCTGCAACTTACCTTGCATTTGTATGAACTGTAGGGGTCGGTGGTCAGTGTGGATGACTGTTTCCTTCCCCGAAATATAATGCTTCCATTGTCGGCAGGTCTACACAATGGAATACATCTCTTTTTCATAAGTGGGATACTTCCAGACTGTTTCTGAAAGTGTCTCACTGTGATATGTCGCTTGATGCCCCTGTTGAGTGTGGACTGCACCAATAACATAGTTATAGGCATCTGTCTCGATCTCAAATGGTCATTGCAAGTCTGGTAGTGTGAGCACTGGTGCAAAGTAGAGGCAATGTTTCAACCTTGCGAATGCCTTCTCTTGAGATTCAAACCAAAAGAATTTTTCTTTCGCTCCTCCCTTGGTGACTTGACTCAAGGGCCAAGTGATATGAGAGAACCCCAACACAAACCTGCGGTAGAAATTGGCAATACCCAGAAAGTTGTGGAGCTCCGTCAAAGTGGTTGGGGCTGGCCAATCCCGAATGACTTGGATCTTGGCTGGGTCCACATGCAGCCCCTATTCGTTAATAATGTATCCCATACACTGAACCTGGGTCATGCCAAAAGTACAATTCTCCAAATTGGCACACATCTTGTGTTGCCACAATGTTTGGAGAACCTATCGGATGTGGTGGAGTTGCTCTTCCCAACTCTGTCTAAAGATCAGGATGTCATCCAAGTGTGCCACTACAAATGAGTTGGTGAATGGTCGCAAGATGCCACCCATAAACCTCATGAAGGTTGCAAGAACATTCTTCAACCTGTTTGACGCGTATGATACCTCATTGGAAAGATATCTCCAAGGACTACAGCTTCTGATGCAATTTCTCTAAAATTTCTCAATGAAACTTGCCAAAAAAAACATCATTTAGGGCCTCAAAACGACTCCAGAAGTTTAGGACTTGAAAAAATGATAAAAATAGTAAGTTGTGCTACAATTAAGGAAATTAAAAAAACTGAAAGAGGCAGTGGTGGGGGTCCATGTAAAATAGGCAGGTGGCCACCAACATGCACCTGGATCATTCCTCCCCCCTTACGAAGCAACGACCTCCATTGCGTTGAGTTCCTCATGAGATGAGGGAACTTCTATTGAACTTGGTCCTTGGTGAGCCATTTTCCTTGGTGCAGGAGTTGGCAGACTTTGACAACTCGATACAACTAGATCTTTTGCTGGCGAGTGTTCTTGATCTGCATGTCCATGATCCAATCAGTTTCAACTTGTTCCATGTAGTCTAGATTTAACTCTATTGGTGTGAGTTGTTCTGCAATGTTGGATGTGTCCAAGTAATGGTGGAAAGTATGGCTAAGCTAAAAAGCATTATCTCCCATACCTTGGTGATGGGTTATGGCCCATTTCGAACCGGGTGAATCTTGTAGTGGGGCCCAGTGAGGCATTCCATCCTCAAATGTAGCTAAAATTTTTCGCCCACATGGAACTTGTGTGGCACCCGATGCTGATCGTGTCGCTTCTTGTACTTAGCATTGGCTTTGTCCAATATGCCATGGACCTATTGGAGGATGTGTTGAATGTGCTCAATGAAGCTATTTGCCTTGTTGGTTTCAAACTGGACATGAGCTGAATCTTCCTAGGTCATTGCGAATGGTATGGCCACATCAATGGGACATAGTGGCTGGAATCCCAAGCCCACATGAAAAGGGCTTTAGCCAATCGAGCTGTGGAGAGCTCAGTTATAGCTATGTTGGACATAGGGGAGGCTCTCATTGTATGTGTGTGGATGCTTTGAGTTTTACATGTGCAGAATGTGTATGTTCATCCTATTGATGACCTCTGTCTGGACATCAATTTGGGGATGGAAAGTTGTGGACTTGGCGAGTTTGGTGTCGAACATCGACTAGAGATTGGAACAAAATGTACTGAGGAACCTGCAATCCCGATCTGAGATGATAGACTGTGGGATCACAAACAGTGATATTCTTCTTGTAGGCTGCCATAATGTCCATCTTTAAGAATTTGTCAATGACCACAAAAACACAGTCATTGCCATGCTTAGTAGAAGGAAGGCCCAACATGTAATCCATGGAGATGGATTCCCAAGGTCGACTAGGGGTAGGCAACGGAGTATAGAGGCCTTTCCTCTCGATGGTCGGGTCGGAAATGGTGCATGCAGTGCAGGATCTAATGTATTTCTCGAAATCATGTTGAAGATTCGTCCAATAGAAATACTTCTATAGTACTACCACCATTTTCTCGACCCCAAAATGCCCAACAAACTGACTGGAGTGTGCTTCCCAAATCATATTGGCACACTTGCTTGAAGGAACACAAAGGTGTCCCAGGTGGCATAACAAAGAATATTGGAGGTCAAAATATGGAACTTGCTGACCCTCCAAGAGTGTATGGTACGAGTGGCCGAATTCGGGGTCACTTTTGTAGAGAAGTGTCCAACCAGAAGTCTCATGCCCGCAAGAGTTGAGCATAGTGGTTAATGTCATGATTGGTGGTCTACTGAGGCAATCTGGAACATTATTGGTGCTGCCCTTCTTGTACTTGATATTCAAATGGAATTTTTGTAGGTATGTGGACCACTTCTGATGGCGATCATTCTGTAACTTCCCTTGCATCTGTATGAATTGTAGGGGTCGGTGGTCTATGTGGATGACCATTTCCTTCCACAAAATGTAATGCTTCCATTGTCGGCAGACATGCATAATGGAATACATCTCTTTGTCATAAGTGGGATACTTACAGACTGTGTCTTAAATTATTTCACTATGATATGCTACTGGATGTCGTTGTTGAGTGAGGACTACCCCAATAACATAGTCAAAGGCATTTGTCTCGATCTCAAATGATCGCTGCAAGTCTGGTAGTGTTAGCACTGGTGTAGAGCAGAGGCGATATTTCAACTCTGAGAATTCCTTATGTTGATTTTCATACCAAAATAATTTTTCTTTCGCTCCTCCCTTGGTGACTTGACTCAAGGGCCAAGTGATATAAGAGAATCCCAACACAAACTTGCAGTAGAAATTCGCAAGACCTAGAAAGTTGCGGAACTCCGTCAAAGTGGTTGGGGCTGGCCAATCCCGAATGACTTGGATCTTGGGTGGATCCACATACACCCCCCATTCATTAATAATGTATCCCAGATACTGAACTTGGGTCATGCCAAAATTAGATTTCTCCAAATTGGCACATAGCTTGTGTTTCCACAATGTTTGGAGAACTTGTCGGATGTGGTGGAGGTGCTCTTCCCAACTTTGGCTGAAGATCAGGATGTCATCCAAGTACACCACTACAAATGAGTTGGTGAATGACCACAAGATGTCATCCATAAGTCTCATGAAGGTTGCAGGAGAATTCATCAACCCGAAAGGCATAACCAACCATTCGAAAAGGCCCTGCTTGGCTTTAAAGGTAGTCTTCCACACATCGGAGTGTTTGATTGGTACTTGGTGATATCTGGACTTCAAGTCGATCTTTCTGAAATATTTTTTCCCTTGAGTTGGTCCAGAAGGTCATCAATCCGTGGGATCGGGTACCTATTCTAGGTAGTGATCTTGTTCAGTGCCTGATAGTCAATACAGAGTCTCCAGGTACCATCCTTCTTCTGTACCAACATGATCGGGTCCCACAAGGTGATGAACTCTACCAGATGTGACCTTTCTAGATTAGCTCCTCAATTTGCCTCTTGATTTCATCATTCTCCAGAACGGAGCTCTGATAGATTGGTCCATTGGGCAATGATGCACTTGGGGAATATCGATGGAGTGCTTGACCTGACAGTGCAGAGGCATCCCTAGGAGGGAGGTGAAGATGTCCTCGTACTCCTTCACGACCTTGTCCATCTATTTTTGTCATGTGGAGGGGCCCTGTTTGGAGGTCGTGGCCACTGTATTCTTCTTTCCCTAAGGGCGTATCATCAAGAAAACAAATTTCCCGGTTTTGGAAATGAGCTTACTGCATTGTTTTGCAGTAACCAGAGAGATGGCGGTAGGCGGTGCTATCTCCAGTATCCTGTAAAACTTATTTCCCAAGGTAAAAATAATAGCGTGAGGCCTTGACTCATGCACAACATGTCTCTTCCATAAGTATGGTTGGCCCAATAAAAAATCACAAACATAATGGGGAGCAACGTCACATAATACCTCATCTGTGAAGCACTTGATGTTGTATGGAAGGCGACACTGTTGGCTCAAACGAAGATCCCGTCCTTGGTGAAGCCACCCAATGGTGTACACTTATGGGTGTGCTGTGGTCGGTAAGCCCATCGGCTTCATGATCTCTACTTCAATGAGGTTATTTTGGCTCCTGTTGTTGACAATGAACTATAGCAACGAACCCTTTACCTACATCACAGAGTGGAAGAGACACTCCACCTCCTTTAGATCTTTGGGTTCCTCCTTCTGGATCTTCGTGGTGGCAATGGTGGCATTGGGCTCCGCATCGATAATCTTCTTCCCTTTGTCATTCCCCTTGTCAGGTTCTAACTCAGAGTCGAAACATGCATCTGATCCCGAAGCCTTTAGCTCGGCCACCAGTGATTGTTTGGCTCGACACTCACTTGTGTTTTGAGTGGAGATCTTATGGAACTCACACCACTTTCCCATGTACTTATTCAGCTTCATAGTGTTTTCCTTTGCTTGTGGCTTTGGCGGGTTATCCCGGGCCATCCCACCTTGGATTTGTCCTTTGTTTTGCAGATTGGGGGCACCTTTCCCTTGCTTCGGGTTCGTAGATCCAAAGTCTCACTTCTTCTGTTTAAACTTCTGCTTGATCTTGACATTGTATCAATATGAAATCCTGAGCGCGGAGATGTCTACAAACTCCATCTCATCGTGGATGTATCTATGTAGGCAGCCTCGTTACACAAGTACCAAATGTTTCTCAGAAAACATTGTTAAATAACGACACATCTTGGTCCCTTCCCTGCTGCAGTGTGGTCCACTTTATGTATTTGTCCTCATAGCTCCCAACAGGGTAGTACCACTCCTTGATGGCATCCCGAACAAATTCCAAGTGGAAGTGGTTGAAAACAGTGAGGTCATACTTTCATCCTTTTGCTCACATTAGGTTTCCCACTAGTCCTTGACATGGGGGGCGGCTTTGAGAAGAGAAAAAGTAATCTTTTGCTGGCTGGAAAAATAATGAACATAAAAGTATCCTTCTAGAAGATTTAACCATTTATCTATGGCGTCTACATCTATTTGGTCCTCAAATATGGGAATGTCAAAGTTTACTTGTACCTTAAAAGGTGTGGAGCCTCCAGAGTGGATGCCGGATGTGGATGCACCGTCAGTGGGCAACCGTTGAAGGATCTAGGCAAAGTTATCCATCATTGCATTCCTTTGTTTCTCGAGGACCTCCTCAAGCAATATTTTGATAGGATCTCTTGCTCCCTCATATTTCTTTTCTTCCTCCATGCTCAGTCATCGGGGATTGCAAGGCTGATCTTGCAAAGGTTCAACCAGATCAAGCCCTAACTCCTTATATCCCGACCTCATTGGGGACAACAAAGAAAAATAGAGAAAGAGTAGGACCCTCTGATACCACTCATCTAGATTTAAATAGGAATGTAACAAATTATAGATATAACCATAAATACTTAGATGCAGTAGAAATAACACTTCAATATTGAAATATGATTACAAACAAAATGTAAATAAGATTAGCTCGGGTGATGGTAGCTCATCTCTGAGAAGGAATGTGGTGGCTACATGCCTCTGAACCGAGTTACAATGAGGCTCAAGGGCCTTTTTATTATTGAAAAATAAGAGAAAACCATGAACAACCAAAACCCTAACCCGAGGAGATGTAACACCAAGAGTTTATGGGCCTCGTTGGGGTTGATTGGGTAGCCAACTTCCCGGGGTCGTAACTTAGTCATATTATCTCCGTTTGGCGCATATGATACCTCGTTGGAAAGATCTCTTTGAGGGCTATAGGTACTGATGCGATTTCATTAAAATCGCTAAATGAATCTTGCCAAAATAAATGTTGTTTAGGGCCTAAAAATGGATCTGAAAGTTCAGTACCCGAAAAACTGTTAAAAATAGTAAGTTTTGCTACAATTAAGGAAATTGAAAAACTAAAAGAGGCAGTGGTGGGAGTCCACATGGAATAGGCGGGTGGCCACCAACATCCACCTAGATCATTCCTCCCCCCTTAGAAAGAAATGGTCTCCATTGCGTTGACTTCCTCCATGAGATGAGGGAACTTCTGTTGAACTTGGTCCCTGGTGAGCCATTTTCCTTGGTGCAGGAGTTGGCTGGCTTTGAAAGCTCGATACAACTGGATCTTTTGCTGGAAAGTGTTCTGATCTGCATGTCCATGATCTGATTAGTTGCAATTTGTTCCATGTTGTTTGGATTTACCTCTATTAGTGTGAGTTGTTCTGCAATGTCGAATGTGTCCAGTAATGGTGGAAAGTATGGATGAAGTCTATCCACATTGAACACTGGGTGCAGGCCAAGGAATGGGGGAATGCTAAGCTAAAAGGAATTATCTCCCACAACCTTGGTGATGGTGTATGGCCCACATCGAAGTGGGTCAATCTTGCAGTGGGGCCTAGTAAGGCGTTCCTTCTGCAAATATAGGCAAACTTTGTCGCCCACCTAGAACTTGTGTGGCACCCCATGCTGATCATGAAGCTCCTTGTACTTATCATTGGCTTTGTCCAATATGTCGTGGACCTATTGGCAGATGTGTTGAATGTGCTCAATGAATCTATTTTCCTTGTCGGCTTCAGACTAGACATGAGCCGAATCTGCTTGGGTCGCTGTGAATGGTATGGCCACATCAATTGGACATAGTGGCCGGAATCCCAAGCCCACCTTAAAAGGGCTATGGCTAGTCGAGCTGTGGAGAGTCCGGTTATAGCTGTGATGGACATAGGGAAGGTTCTTGTCCCATGCGCGTGGATAATTTGAGTTGTACATGTGTAAAATGTGTATGATCATCCTATTTTGACCTCTGTCTAGTCATCAGTTTGGGGATGGAAAGTTGTGGACTTAGTGAGCTAGGTTTCCAGCATCGACTAGAGATTGAACCAAAATGTACTGAGGAACCTTCTGTCTCTATATGAGATGATAGACTATGGGATCCCAAAGTGTACCCACACTCCTTCAAACAAGAGTTTAGCAGTGGCTTATGCTATGATATTCTTCTTGCAGGCTGCCATAATGACCATCTTCGAGAATCTGTCGACAACCACAAAAAACAATCATCGCCATGCTTAATAGAAGGAAGGTTGGACATGTAATCCATGGAGATGGATTCCCACGGTCGACTAGGGGTAGGTAGCGAAGTATACAAGATTTTCTTATTAATGGTTAGTTTGGCAAAGGTGCAGGCAGTGCAGGATCTGATGTACTTCCCGACATGTTGTCGAAGAGTCAGCCAATAGAAATACTTCTGTAGTACTGCCACCATTTTGTCAACCCCCAAATGCCTAATGACCCAACTGTAGTGCGCTTCCCAAATCATCTTGGCACATTTGCTTGAAGGAACACAAAGGTGTCCTAGGTGGCATAACAAAGAATCTTGGAGCTGAATATCTGGAACTTGCTAACCCTCCAAGAGTGTATGGTATGTGTGGCCGAATTCAAGGTCACTTTTGTAGAGAAGTGGCCAAGAAGAAGTCTCGTTCCCACAAGAGCTGAGCATAATGGTTAACGTTGTGATCGGTGGTTGGCTGAGGCAATCTACAACATAATTGGTGATACCCTTCTTGTAATTGATATTCAAATGGAACTGTTGCAGGTATGTGGACCACTTATGATGGCAATCATTATGCAACTTCCCTTGCATCTGTATGAACTGTAGGGGTCGGTGGTCTGTGTGGATGAACATTTCTTCCCCAAAATGTAATGCTTCCTTTGTTAGCAGTCCTGAATAATGGAATACATCTCTTTGTCATAAGTGGGATACTCTCGAACCGTGTCTGAAAGTGTCTCACTATGATATGCCATTGGATGCCCTTGTTGAGTGAGGGATGTCCCAATAGCATAGTCACAGGCATCTGTCTCGATCTCAAATGGTCATTGCAATTCTGGTAGTGTGAGCACTAGTGAAGAGCAAAGGCGATGTTTCAACTCTGCGAATGCCTTCTGTTGAGATTCAGACCAAAAGAATTTTTCTTTCGCTCCTCCTTTGGTGAATTGACTCAAGGGCCAAGTGATATGAGAGAATCCAACACGAACCTGCGGTAGAAATTAGCACGACCTAGAAAGTTGCGGAGCTCTGTCAAAGTGGTTAGGGCTAGCCAATCCTAAATGAATTGGATCTTGGCTGGATCCTCTTGCACCCCCCATTCATCAATAATGTATCCCATATACTAAGCCTAGGTCATGCCAATAATACATTTCTCCAAATTGGTACATAACTTGTGTTGCCGCAGTGTTTGGAGACCCTGTCGAATGTGGTGGAGGTGCTCTTCCCAACTCTGGCTGAAGAGCAGGATGTCATCTAAGTATACCACTATAAATTAGTTGGTGAATGGCTGCAAGATATCACCCATCAACCTCATTAAGGTTACAGGAGCATTCGTCAACCCGCAATGCATAACCAACCATTCGAATTGACACTCCTTGGCTTTGAAGGCAGTCTTCCACACATCAGAGGGTTGTATTGGTACCTGTTCATATTCGGACTTCAAGTCGATCTTGATGAAATATTCCCCCCCCCCTTGAGTTGGTACAGAAGGTCATCAATCCGTGGGATCGGGTACCTTTTCTGGACAATGATCTTGTTCATCGCCCAATAGTTAATACAAAGTCTCCAAGTCCCATCCCTCTTTTGTACCAACACGATTGGGCTCCCACAAGGCGATGAACTTGACCAGATGTACCTTTATGCAACAACTCCTGAATTTGCCTCTTGATTTTCATTCTCTAGAGTGGATCGTCGATAGATTGATCTATTGGGCAACGACACACCTGGGGCAGATTGATGGAGTGCTTAACCTGACAGTGTAGAGGCACCCTTGCAAGGGAGGTGAAGACGTCCTCGTACTCCTCCACAACCTTGTCCATATGTTGTTGTGGTGTGGAGGGGCCCTGTCTGGAGGTTGTGGCCACCATCTTATTCTTTCCCAAAGGGCATATCATTAGGAAAAAAAATTTGCTGGTTTTGGAAATGAGCTTACTGCATTGTTTTGCAGAAACCAGAGAGATGGCGGTAGGCAATTCTACCTCCGGTATCCTGTATAATTTATTTCCCAGGGTAACAATAACAACACGAGGCCTTGACTCATACACATCATGTCGCTTCCACAAGTATGGTTGGCCTACTAAAACATCAAAAACATCAAGGGGAGCAATATCACATAATACCCCATCTATGAAGGGCTTGATGTTGTATGGAAGGCAGTACTGTTGGCTCATGCAAATATCCCATCCTTGGTGAAGCCACCCGATGGTGTACGGTTGTGGGTGTGTTGTGGTCGGTAAGCCCATCCGCTTCATGACCTCTGCTGCAATGAGATTCTTTTTGCTCGTGATGTTGATAATGAACTGTAGCGGGAAACCCTTTACCCACATATCGGAGTGGAAGAGACACTCCTCCTCCTCTGGATCTTCAGATTCCTCCCTCTAGATCTTCGTGGTGGAAATGGTGGGGTTGGGCTCCACATAGATAATCTGCTTCCCTTTATTATTCCCCTTGTCAGGTTATGACTTAGAGTCGGAACATGCATCTAATTTTGAAGCCTTTAGATCGGCCACCAGTGACCAGTTGGCTTGACACTCACTTATGTTGTGAGTGGAGCTCTTATGGAACTCACACCACTTTCCTGTGTCATTCTTCAGCGTCAGAGTGGTGTCCTTTTCTTGCTGCTTTGGTGGGTTATCCTAGGCTGTCCTATCTTGGATTTGTCCTTTGTTCTGCGGTTTGGGGACACCTTTCCCTTGCTTCAGATTCTTGGATCCAAAGTCTCGCTTCTTCAGTTTAAACTTTTGCTCGATCTTGATAGCATATCAGTATGCCGTGCCGAGCGAGGAGATGTCTAGGAACTCCATCTCATCCTGGATGTATCTGTGTAGGAGGCCTCGGTACTAAAGTACCAAATGTTTCACAGAATCCTTGATACTCACCTTCATGCGAAGGGTATGAAAAGCATTGGTAAATTCTGGCACATCTTGGTCCCTTGCCTTAACATGGTCCACTTTATGTGTTTGTCCTCATAGCTCCTGACAGGGTATTACTACTCCTTGATGGTGTCCCGGAATGAATTCCAAGTGGGAGCAGCTGAAAACAGTGAGAATGTACTTTCATCTTTTTGCTCACAGTAGATTTCCCACCAGTTCTTGACGTGGGGGGTGGCTTTGAGAAGAGAAAAAGTAATCTTTTCCCAGCTAGAAAAATCATGAATAGAAAAATATCCTTCTAGTAGATTTAACCATTTATCTACGATGTATACATATATTTGGCACTCAAATATGGGAATGTCAAAGTTTAATCGTACATTAAAATGTGTGGAGTCTCGAGAGTGGCTACCGGATGTGGATGCGCCATCGTTTGTCAACTGTTGAATGATCTGAGCAAATTTATCCATCATCGCATTCCTGTGTTTCTCGAGGGCCTCCTCAAGCAATATTTTGATGGGATCTCTTGCTCCCTCTTTTTCTTTTCTTCCTCCATCGACGGCCATTGGGGTTTGCGAGGCTGATCTTGCAAAGGTTCAACCAGATCGAGCCCTAACTCCTTATATCCCGACCTCATTGGGGACATGCAAAGAAAAACATAGAAAGTGAAAACCGCTCTGATACCATTGATTTAGATTTAAACAGGAACACAAAAAATTACAGGTATAACCATAAATATTTAGATGCAACAGAAATAACACTTCATTTCATTAATATCAAATATTGAAATATGCTTACAAACAGAATGTAAATAAGACTAGCTCGGGCTATGGTAGCTTATCTATGAGAAGAGATGTGGTGGCTACATGCCTCTGAACTGAGTTACAATGAGGCTCAAGGGCCATTTTATTATGCAACAATAATAGAAAACCCTAAAGAACCAAAACCATAACCTGAGGAGATGTAACACCAAGATTTTATGGGCCCCGTTGGGGTTAGTTGGGCAACCAACTTGCTGGGGTTGTAACTTGGTCATATTATCTTTGTTTGACGTGTATGATACCTAGTTGGAAAGATATCTCCGAGGACTACAGTTGTAGATGTGATTTATTTGAAATTAATAGATGAATATTGCCAATAAAACATTGTTTAAGGCCTCAAAACGAGTCTGGAAGTTTAGGACCCGAAAAATTGCTAAAATAGTAAGTTGTGCTACAATTAAGGAAATTGAAAAAAATGAAAGAGGTAGTCGTGGGGGTCCATGTGGAATAGGTGAGTGGTCACCAACATCCACTTAGATCATTCCTCCCCCCTTAGGAAGCAATGGTATCCATTGCGTTGAGTTACTCCATGAGATGAGGGAACTTCTGCTAAACTTGGTACCTGGTGAGCCATTTGCCTTGGTGTAGGAGTTGGCCGGGTTTGACAACTTGATATAGATGGATCTTCTACTAGCAAGTGTTCTTGATCTGCATGTCCATGATCCGATTAGTCATAGCTTCTTCCATGCATTCTGGAGTTAACTTTGTTGGTGTGATTTGTTTTGCAATGTCGGATGTGTCCTATAATGGTTGAAAGTATGGCCGAAGACGATCCACATTGAACACTAGGTGCATGCCAAGGAATGGGGGAATGCTAAGATCAAAAGCGTTATCTCCCACAACCTTCGTGATGGTGTATGGCCCATATTGAAGCGGACGAATCTTGTGGTGGGGGAACTTCTATTAAACTTGGTCCTTGGTGAGCCATTTGCCTTGGTGCAGGAGTTGGCAGGATTTGACAACTTGATACAGCTGGATCTTCTGCTGGCATGTTTTCTTGATTTGCGTGTCCATGATCCGATAAGTTGCAGCTTGTTCCATGCAATATGGATTTAACTCTGTTGGTGTGAGTTGTTCTGCAATGCTGGATGTGTCTAATAATGGTGGAATGTATGGCCGAAGGTGATCCACATTGAACACTTGGTGTAGGCCAAGGAACGGGTGAATGCTAAGCTCAAAATAATTATCTCCCACAGCCTCGGTGATGGTGTATGGCCCATATCAAAGCAGGCGAATCTTGCGGTGGGGCCCAACGAGGTGTTCCTTATGCAAATGTAGCCAAACTTTGCTGCCCACCTAGAACTTGTGTGGCACCTAATGTTGATTATGCTGCTTCTTGTACTTAGCATTGGCTTTGTCCAATACGTCATGGACCTGTTGGAGGATGTGTTGAAAGTGCTCAATGAAGCTATTTTCCTTGTCGGCTTTGGACTGGACATGAGCCGAATCTGCCTAGGTAGTTGCGAATGGTATGGCCACATGAATGGGACAAAGTGGATGGAATCCCAAGCCCACCTGAAAAGGGTTGTGGCCAGTCGAGATGTGGAGAGCCTAGTTATAGATGTTCTAGACATAGGGGAGGCTCTCATCCCATGTGCATGGATGCTTTGAGTTGTACATGCACAAAATGTGTATGATCATCCTATTGATGACCTCTGTTTGGTCATGAGTTTGGGGATGGAAAGCTGTGGACTTAGTGAGCTTGGTGTCCAACATCGACCAGAGATTGGAACAAAATGTACTGAGGAACCTATTGTCCTGATCTGAAGTCATAGATTGTTCGATCCCAAATTGTACCCACACTCATTCAAAGAAGAGTTTCGCAGTGGCTTCTGATGTGATATTCTACTTGCAGGCTGACATAATGTCCATCTTCGAGAATATTTTGGCGACCACAAAAACACAGTCGTTGCCATGCTTACTAAAGAAAGGCACGACATTTAATCCATGGAGAGAGACTTCGAGGGTCGACTAGGGGTAGGCATCAGAGTATATAGGCCTTGCTTCTTGATGGTCGGTTTGGCAATGGCGCAGGCAGTACAGGATCTAATGTACTTCTCGACATCCTGTCGAAGATTTGGCCAGTAGAAATACTTATGTAGTACTGCCATCATTTTCTCGACTGTGAAATGCCCAACAACCCAATTGTAATGCACTTCCAAAATCATCTTGGCACGCTCGTTTGAAGGAACACAAAGGTGTCCCAGGTGGCATAGCAGAGAATATTGGAGGTAAAAATCTGGAACTTTCTGACCCTCCAAGAGTGTATGGTATGTGTGGCCGAATTCGGGGTCACTTTTGTAGAGAATTGTCCAGCTAGAAGTCTCGTGCCCACAAGAGTTGAGCACAGTGGTTAACGCCATGATCGGTGGCCAGCTGAGGCAATCTATACCATTATTGGTGCTTCCCTTCTTGTACATGATATTCAAATGGAATTGTTGCAGGTATGTGGACCACTTCTGATGGTGATCATTCTGCAACTTACCTTGCATTTGTATGAACTGTAGGGGTCGGTGGTTAGTGTGGATGACTGTTTCCTTCCCCGAAATATAATGCTTCCATTGTCGCCAGGTCTACACAATGGAATACATCTCTTTTTCATAAGTGGGATACTTCCAGACTGTTTCTGAAAGTGTCTCACTGTGATATGTCGCTTGATGCCCCTGTTGAGTGCGGACTGCACCAATAACATAGTTATAGGCATCTGTCTCGATCTCAAATGGTCATTGCAAGTCTGGTAGTGTGAGCACTGGTGCAAAGTAGAGGCAATGTTTCAACCTTGCGAATGCCTTCTCTTGAGATTCAAACCAAAAGAATTTTGCTTTCGCTCCTCCCTTGGTGACTTGACTCAAGGGCCAAGTGATATGAGAGAACCCCAACACAAACCTGCGGTAGAAATTGGCAATACCCAGAAAGTTGTGGAGCTCCGTCAAAGTGGTTGGGGCTGGCCAATCCCGAATGACTTGGATCTTGGCTGAGTCCACATGCAGCCCCTATTCGTTAATAATGTATCCCATACACTGAACCTGGGTCATGCCAAAAGTACATTTCTCCAAATTGGCACACATCTTGTGTTGCCACAATGTTTGGAGAACCTATCGGATGTGGTGGAGTTGCTCTTCCCAACTCTGTCTAAAGATCAGGATGTCATCCAAGTGTGCCACTACAAATGAGTTGGTGAATGGCCGCAAGATGCCACCCATAAACCTCATGAAGGTTGCAAGAGCATTCTTCAACCTATTTGACGCGTATGATACCTCGTTGGAAAGATATCTCCAAGGACTACATCTTCTGATGCAATTTCTCTAAAATTTCTCAATGAAACTTGCCAAAAAAAACATCATTTAGGGCCTCAAAACGACTCCAGAAGTTTAGGACTTGAAAAAATGATAAAAATAGTAAGTTGTGCTACAATTAAGGAAATTAAAAAAACTGAAAGAGGCAGTGGTGGGGGTCCATGTAAAATAGGCAGGTGGCCACCAACATGCACCTGGATCATTCCTCCCCCCTTACGAAGCAACGACCTCCATTGCGTTGAGTTCCTCATGAGATGAGGGAACTTCTATTGAACTTGGTCCTTGGAGAGCCATTTTCCTTGGTGCAGGAGTTGGCAGACTTTGACAACTCGATACAACTAGATCTTTTGCTGGCGAGTGTTCTTGATCTGCATGTCCATGATCCAATCAGTTTCAACTTGTTCCATGCAGTCTAGATTTAACTCTATTGGTGTGAGTTGTTCTGCAATGTTGGATGTGTCCAAGTAATGGTGGAAAGTATGGCTAAGCTAAAAAGCATTATCTCCCATACCTTGGTGATGGGTTATGGCCCATTTCGAACCGGGCGAATCTTGCAGTGGAGCCCAGTGAGGCATTCCATCCACAAATGTAGCTAAACTTTTTCGCCCACCTGGAACTTGTGTGGCACCCGATGCTGATCATGTCACTTCTTGTACTTAGCATTGGCTTTGTCCAATATGCCATGGACCTATTGGAGGATGTGTTGAATGTGCTCAATGAAGCTATTTGCCTTGTTGGTTTCAGACTGGACATGAGCTGAATCTTCCTAGGTCATTGCGAATGGTATGGCCACATCAATGGGACATAGTGGCTGGAATCCCAAGCCCACATGAAAAGGGCTTTAGCCAATCGAGCTGTGGAGAGCTCAGTTATAGCTATGTTGGACATAGGGGAGGCTCTCATTGTATGTGTGTGGATGCTTTGAGTTTTACATGTGCAGAATGTGTATGTTCATCCTATTGACGACCTCTGTCTCGACATCAATTTGGGGATGGAAAGTTGTGGACTTGGCGAATTTGGTGTCGAACATCGACTAGAGATTGGAACAAAATGTACTGAGGAACCTGCAGTCCCGATCTGAGATGATAGACTGTGGGATCACAAACAGTGATATTCTTCTTGTAGGCTGCCATAATCGCCATCTTTAATAATTTGTCAATGACCACAAAAACACAGTCATTGCCATGCTTAGTAGAAGGAAGGCCCAACATGTAATCCATGGAGATGGATTCCCAAGGTCGACTAGGGGTAGGCAACGGAGTATAGAGGCCTTTCCTCTCGATGGTCGGGTCGGAAATGGTGCATGCAGTGCAGGATCTAATGTATTTCTCGAAATCATGTTGAAGATTCGGCCAATAGAAATACTTTTGTAGTACTACCACCATTTTCTCGACCCCCAAATGCCCAACAACCCGACTGGAGTGTGCTTCCCAAATCATATTGGCACACTTGCTTGAAGGAACACAAAGGTGTCCCAGGTGGCATAACAAAGAATATTGGAGGTCAAAATATGGAACTTGCTGACCCTCCAAGAGTGTATGGTACGAGTGGCCGAATTCGGGGTCACTTTTGTAGAGAAGTGTCCAACCAGAAGTCTCATGCCCGCAAGAGTTGAGCATAGTGGTTAATGTCATGATTGGTGGTCTACTGAGGCAATCTGGAACATTATTGGTGCTTCCCTTCTTGTACTTGATATTCAAATGGAATTGTTGTAGGTATGTGGACCACTTCTGATGGCGATCATTCTGTAACTTCCCTTGCATCTGTATGAATTGTAGGGGTCGGTGGTCTATGTGGATGACCATTTCCTTCCACAAAATGTAATGCTTCCATTGTCGGCAGACATGCATAATGGAATAAATCTCTTTGTCATAAGTGGGATACTTACAGACTGTGTCTTAAATTATTTCACTATGATATGCTACTGGATGTCGTTGTTGAGTGAGGACTACCCCAATAACATAGTCAAAGGCATTTGTCTCGATCTCAAATGATCGCTGCAAGTCTGGTAGTGTTAGCACTGGTGTAGAGCAGAGGCGATACTTCAACTCTGAGAATTCCTTATGTTGATTTTCATACCAAAATAATTTGTCTTTCGCTCCTCCCTTGGTGACTTGACTCAAGGGCCAAGTGATATAAGAGAATCCCAACACAAACTTGCAGTAGAAATTCGCAAGACCTAGAAAGTTGCGGAACTCCGTCAAAGTGGTTGGGGCTGGCCAATCCCGAATGACTTGGATCTTGGGTGGATCCACATACACCCCCCATTCATTAATAATGTATCCCAGATACTGAACTTGGGTCATGCCAAAAGTAGATTTCTCCAAATTGGCACATAGCTTGTGTTTCCACAATGTTTGGAGAACTTGTCGGATGTGGTGGAGGTGCTCTTCCCAACTTTGGTTGAAGATCAGGTTGTCATCCAAGTACACCACTACAAATGAGTTGGTGAATGACCACAAGATGTCATCCATAAGTCTCATGAAGGTTGCAGGAGAATTCATCAACCCGAAAGGCATAACCAACCATTCGAAAAGGCCCTCCTTGGCTTTAAAGGCAGTCTTCCACACATCGGAGTGTTTGATTGGTACTTGGTGATATCTGGACTTCAAGTCGATCTTTCTGAAATATTTTTTACCTTGAGTTGGTCCAGAAGGTCATCAATCCATGGGATCGGGTACCTATTCTGGATAGTGATCTTGTTCAGTGCCCGATAGTCAATACAGAGTCTCCAGGTACCATCCTTCTTCTGTACCAACATGATCGGGTCCCACAAGGTGATGAACTCTACCAGATGTGACCTTTCTAGATTAGCTCCTCAATTTGCCTCTTGATTTCATCATTCTCCAGAACGGAGCTCTGATAGATTGGTCCATTGGGCAATGATGCACTTGGGGAATATCGATGGAGTGCTTGACCTGACAGTGCAGAGGCACCCCTAGGAGGGAGGTGAAGATGTCCTCGTACTCCTTCACGACCTTGTCCATCTGTTTTTGTCGTGTGGAGGGGCCCTATTTGGAGGTCGTGGCCACTGTATTCTTCTTTCCCTAAGGGCGTATCATCAAGAAAACAAATTTCCCGGTTTTGGAAATGAGCTTACTGCATTGTTTTGCAGTAACCAGAGAGATGGCGGTAGGCGGTGCTACCTCCAGTATCCTATAAAACTTATTTCCCAAGGTAAAAATAATAGCGTGAGGCCTTGACTCATGCACAACATGTCGCTTCCATAAGTACGGTTGGCCCAATAAAAAATCACAAACATAATGGGGAGCAACGTCACATAATACCTCATCTGTGAAGCACTTGATGTTGTATGGAAGGCGACACTGTTGGCTCAAACGAAGATCCCGTCCTTGGTGAAGCCACCCAATGGTGTACACTTATGGGTGTGTTGTGGTCGGTAAGCCCATCGGCTTCATGATCTCTACTTCAATGAGGTTATTTTGGCTCCTGTTGTTGACAATGAACTATAGCAGCGAACCCTTTACCTACATCACAGAGTGGAAGAGACACTCCACCTCCTTTAGATCTTTGGGTTCCTCCTTCTGGATCTTCGTGGTGGCAATGGTGGCATTGGGCTCCACATCGATAATCTTATTCCCTTTGTCATTCCCCTTGTCAGGTTCTAACTCAAAGTCGAAACATGCATCTGATCCCAAAGCCTTTAGCTCGGCCACCAGTGATTGTTTGGCTCGACACTCACTTGTGTTTTGAGTGGAGATCTTATGGAACTCACACCACTTTCCCATGTACTTATTCAGCTTCATAGTGTTTTCCTTTGCTTGTGGCTTTGGCGGGTTATCCTGGGCCATCCCACCTTGGATTTGTCCTTTGTTTTGCAGATTGGGGGCACCTTTCCCTTGCTTCGGGTTCGTAGATCCAAAGTCTCACTTCTTCTGTTTAAACTTCTGCTTGATCTTGACATTGTATCAATATGAAATCCTGAGCGCGGAGATGTCTACAAACTCCATCTCATCGTGGATGTATCTATGTAGGCAGCCTCGTTACACAAGTACCAAATGTTTCTCAGAAAACATTGTTAAATAACGACACATCTTGGTCCCTTCCCTGCTGCAGTGTGGTCCACTTTATGTATTTGTCCTCATAGCTCCCAACAGGGTAGTACCACTCCTTGATGGCATCCCGAACAAATTCCAAGTGGAAGTGGTTGAAAATAGTGAGGTCATACTTTCATCCTTTTGCTCACATTAGGTTTCCCACTAGTCCTTGACATGGGGGGCGGCTTTGAGAAGAGAAAAAGTAATCTTTTGTTGGCTGGAAAAATCATGAACATAAAAGTATCCTTCTAGAAGATTTAACCATTTATCTATGGAGTCTACATCTATTTGGTCCTCAAATATGGGAATGTCAAAGTTTACTTGTACCTTAAAAGGTGTGGAGCCTCCAGAGTGGATGCCGGATGTGGATGCACCGTCAGTGGGCAACCGTTGAAGGATCTAGGCAAAGTTATCCATCATTGCATTCCTTTGTTTCTCGAGGACCTCCTCAAGCAATATTTTGATAGGATCTCTTGCTCCCTCATATTTCTTTTCTTCCTCCATGCTCAGTCATCGGGGTTTGCAAGGCTGATCTTGCAAAGGTTCAACCAGATCAAGCCCTAACTCCTTATATCCTGACCTCATTGGGGACAACAAAGAAAAATAGAGAAAGAGTAGACCCCTCTGATACCACTCATCTAGATTTAAATAGGAATGTAACAAATTATAGATATAACCATAAATACTTAGATGTAGTAGAAATAACACTTCAATATTGAAATATGATTACAAACAAAATGTAAATAAGATTAGCTCGGGTGATGGTAGCTCATCTCTGAGAAGGAATGTGGTGGCTACATGCCTCTGAACCGAGTTACAATGAGGCTCAAGGGCCTTTTTATTATTGAAAAATAACAGAAAACCCTTAACAACCAAAACCCTAACCCGAGGAGATGTAACACCAAGAGTTTATGGGCCTCGTTGGGGTTGATTGGGTAGCCAACTTCCCGGGGTCGTAACTTAGTCATATTATCTCCGTTTGGCGCATATGATACCTCGTTGGAAAGATATCTTTGAGGGCTATAGGTACTGATGCGATTTCATTAAAATCGCTAAATGAATCTTGCCAAAATAAATGTTGTTTAGGGCCTAAAAATGGATCTGAAAGTTCAGTACCCGAAAAACTGTTAAAAATAGTAAGTTTTGCTACAATTAAGGAAATTGAAAAACTAAAAGAGGCAGTGGTGGGAGTCCACATGGAATAGGCGGGTGGCCACCAACATCCACCTAGATCATTCCTCCCCCCTTAGAAAGAAATGGTCTCCATTGCGTTGACTTCCTCCATGAGATGAGGGAACTTCTGTTGAACTTGGTCCCTGGTGAGCCATTTGCCTTGGTGCAGGAGTTGGCTGGCTTTGAAAGCTCGATACAACTGGATCTTTTGCTGGCAAGTGTTCTGATCTGCATGTCCATGATCTGATTAGTTGCAATTTGTTCCATGTTATTTGGATTTACCTCTATTAGTGTGAGTTGTTCTGCAATGTCGAATGTGTCCAGTAATGGTGGAAAGTATGGATGAAGTCTATCCACATTGAACACTGGGTGCAGGCCAAGGAATGGGGGAATGCTAAGCTAAAAGGCATTATCTCCCACAACCTTGGTGATGGTGTATGGCCCACATCGAAGTGGGTCAATCTTGCGGTGGGGCCTAGTGAGGCGTTCCTTCTGCAAATATAGGCAAACTTTGTCGCCCACCTAGAACTTGTGTGGCACCCCATGCTGATCATGAAGCTCCTTGTACTTATCATTGGCTTTGTCCAATATGTCATGGACCTATTGGCAGATGTGTTGAATGTGCTCAATGAATCTATTTTCCTTGTCGGCTTCAGACTAGACATGAGCCGAATCTGCTTGGGTCGCTGTGAATGGTCTGGCCACATCAATTGGACATAGTGGCTGGAATCCCAAGCCCACCTTAAAAGGGCTATGGCTAGTCGAGCTGTGGAGAGTCCGGTTATAGCTGTGATGGACATAGGGAAGGTTCTTGTCCCATGTCCGTGGATAATTTGAGTTGTACATGTGCAAAATGTGTATGATCATCCTATTTTGACCTCTGTCTGGTCATCAGTTTGGGGATGGAAAGTTGTGGACTTAGTGAGCTAGGTTTCCAGCATCGACTAGAGATTGAACCAAAATGTACTGAGGAACCTTCTGTCTCTATATGAGATGATAGACTATGGGATCCCAAAGTGTACCCACACTCCTTCAAACAAGAGTTTAGCAGTGGCTTCTGCTATGATATTCTTCTTGCAGGCTGCCATAATGAACATCTTCGAGAATCTGTCGACAACCACAAAAAACAATCATCGCCATGCTTAATAGAAGGAAGGTTGGACATGTAATCCATGGAGATGGATTCCCACGGTCGACTAGGGGTAGGTAGCGAAGTATACAAGATTTTCTTCTTAATGGTTAGTTTGGCAAAGGTGCAGGCAGTGCAGGATCTGATGTACTTCCCGACATGTTGTCGAAGAGTCAGCCAATAGAAATACTTCTGTAGTACTGCCACCATTTTGTCGACCCCCAAATGCCTAATGACCCAACTGTAGTGTGCTTCCCAAATCATCTTGGCACATTTGCTTGAAGGAACACAAAGGTGTCCTAGGTGGCATAACAAAGAATCTTGGAGCTGAATATCTGGAACTTGCTAACCCTCCAAGAGTGTATGGTATGTGTGGCCGAATTCAGGGTCACTTTTGTAGAGAAGTGGCCAGGAAGAAGTCTCGTTCCCACAAGAGTTGAGCATAATGGTTAACGTTGTGATCGGTGGTTGGCTGAGGCAATCTACAACATAATTGGTGATACCCTTCTTGTAATTGATATTCAAATGGAACTGTTGCAGGTACGTGGACCACTTATGATGGCAATCATTATGCAACTTCCCTTGCATCTGTATGAACTGTAGGGGTCGGTGGTCTGTGTGGATGAACATTTCTTCCCCAAAATGTAATGCTTCCTTTGTTAGTAGTCCTGAATAATGGAATACATCTCTTTGTCATAAGTGGGATACTCTCGAACCGTGTCTGAAAGTGTCTCACTATGATATGCCATTGGATGCCCTTGTTGAGTGAGGGATGTCCCAATAGCATAGTCACAGGCATATGTCTCGATCTCAAATGGTCGTTGCAATTCTGGTAGTGTGAGCACTAGTGGAGAGCAAAGGCGATGTTTCAACTCTGTGAATGCCTTCTGTTGAGATTCAGACCAAAAGAATTTTTCTTTCACTCCTCCTTTGGTGAATTGACTCAAGGGCCAAGTGATATGAGAGAATCCAACACGAACCTGCGGTAGAAATTAGCATGACCTAGAAAGCTGCGGAGCTCCGTCAGAGTGGTTAGGGCTGGACAATCCTGAATGAATTGGATCTTGGCTGGATCCTCATGCACCCCCCATTCATCAATAATGTATCCCATATACTGAGCCTAGGTCATGCCAACAATACATTTCTCCAAATTGGTACATAACTTGTGTTGCCGCAGTGTTTGGAGACCCTGTCGAATGTGGTGGAGGTGCTCTTCCCAACTCTGGCTGAAGAGCAGGATGTCATCTAAGTATACCACTATAAATTAGTTGGTGAATGGCTACAAGATATCACCCATCAACCTCATGAAGGTTACAGGAGCATTCGTCAACCCGCAATGCATAACCAACCATTCGAATTGACACTCCTTGGCTTTGAAGGCAGTCTTCCACACATCAGAGGGTTGTATTTGTACCTGTTCATATCCGGACTTCAAGTCGATCTTGATGAAATATTCCCCCCCCCTTGAGTTGGTACAGAAGGTCATCAATCCATGGGATCGGGTACCTTTTCTGGACAATGATCTTGTTCATCGCCCAATAGTTAATACAAAGTCTCCAAGTCCCATCCCTCTTCTGTACCAACACAATTGGGCTCCCACAAGGCGATGAACTTGACCAGATGTACCTTTATGCAACAACTCCTGAATTTGCCTCTTGATTTTCATTCTCTAGAGTGGATCGTCGATAGATTGGTCTATTGGGCAACGACACACCTGGGGCAGATTGATGGAGTGCTTAACCTGACAGTGTAGAGGCACCCTTGCGAGGGAGGTGAAGACGTCCTCGTACTCCTCCACAACCTTTTCCATATGTTGTTGTGGTGTGGAGGGGCCCTGTCTGGAGGTTGTGGCCACCATCTTATTCTTTCCCAAAGGGCATATCATTAGGAAAAAAATTTGCTGGTTTTGGAAATGAGCTTACTGCATTGTTTTGCAGAAACTAGAGAGATGGCGGTAGGCAATTCTACCTCCGGTATCCTGTATAATTTATTTCCCAAGGTAACAATAACAACACGAGGCCTTGACTCATACACATCATGTCGCTTCCACAAGTATGGTTGGCCTACTAAAACATCAAAAACATCAAGGGGAGAAATATCACATAATACCCCATCTATGAAGGGCTTGATGTTGTATGGAAGGCAGTACTGTTGGCTCATGCAAATATCCCATCCTTGGTGAAGCCACCCGATGGTGTACGGTTGTGGGTGTGTTGTGGTCGGTAAGCCCATCCGCTTCATGACCTCTGCTGCAATGAGATTCTTTTTGCTCCTGATGTTGATAATGAACTGTAGCGGGAAACCCTTTACCCACATATCGGAGTGGAAGAGACACTCCTCCTCCTCTGGATCTTCAGATTCCTCCCTCTAGATCTTCGTGGTGGAAATGGTGGGGTTGGGCTCCACATAGATAATCTGCTTCCCTTTATTATTCCCCTTGTCAGGTTATGACTTAGAGTCGGAACATGCATCTAATTTTGAAGCCTTTAGATCGGCCACCAGTGACCAGTTGGCTTGACACTCACTTATGTTGTGAGTGGAGCTCTTATGGAACTCACACCACTTTCCTGTGTCATTCTTCAGCGTCAGAGTGTTGTCTTTTTCTTGCTGCTTTGGTGGGTTATCCTAGGCTGTCCTATCTTGGATTTGTCCTTTGTTCTGCGGTTTGGGGGCACCTTTCCCTTGCTTTAGATTCTTAGATCCAAAGTCTCGCTTCTTCAGTTTAAACTTTTGCTCGATCTTGATAGCATATCAGTATGCCGTGCCGAGCGAGGAGATGTCTAGGAACTCCATCTCATCCTGGATGTATCTGTGTAGGAGGCCTCGGTACTAAAGTACCAAATGTTTCACAGAATCCTTGATACTCACCTTCATGTGAAGGGTATGAAAAGCATTGGTAAATTCTGGCACATCTTGGTCCCTTGCCGCAACATGGTCCACTTTATGTGTTTGTCCTCATAGCTCCTGACAGGGTATTACTACTCCTTGATGGCGTCCCGGAATGAATTCCAAGTGGGAGCAGCTGAAAACAGTGAGAATGTACTTTCATCTTTTTGCTCACAGTAGATTTCCCACCAGTTCTTGACGTGGGGGGTGGCTTTGAGAAGAGAAAAAGTAATCTTTTCCCAGCTAGAAAAATCATGAATAGAAAAATATCCTTCTAGTAGATTTAACCATTTATCTACGATGTATACATATATTTGGCACTCAAATATGGGAATGTCAAAGTTTAATCGTACATTAAAATGTGTGGAGTCTCGAGAGTGGCTACCGGATGTGGATGCGCCATCGGTTGTCAACTGTTGAATGATCTGAGCAAATTTATCCATCATCGCATTCCTATGTTTCTCGAGGGCCTCCTCAAGCAATATTTTGATAGGATCTCCTGCTCCCTCTTTTTCTTTTCTTCCTCCATCGACGGCCATTGGGGTTTGCGAGGCTGATCTTGCAAAGGTTCAACCAGATCGAGCCCTAACTCCTTATATCCCGACCTCATTAGGGACCTGCAAAGAAAAACAGAGAAAGAGAAAACCGCTCTGATACCATTGCTTTAGATTTAAACAGGAACGCAACAAATTACAGGTATAACCATAAATATTTAGATGCAACAGAAATAACACTTCATTTCATTAATATCAAATATTGAAATATGCTTACAAACAGAATGTAAATAAGACTAGCTCGGGCTATGGTAGCTTATCTATGAGAAGAGATGTGGTGGCTACATGCCTCTGAACTGAGTTACAATGAGGCTCAAGGGCCATTTTATTATGCAACAATAATAAAAAACCATAAAGAACCAAAACCATAACCTGAGGAGATGTAACACCAAGATTTTATGGGCCCCGTTGGGGTTAGTTGGGCAACCAACTTGCTGGGGTTGTAACTTGGTCATATTATCTTTGTTTGACGTGTATGATACCTAGTTGGAAAGATATCTCCGAGGACTACAGTTGTAGATGTGATTTATTTGAAATTAATAGATGAATATTGCCAATAAAACATTGTTTAAGGCCTCAAAACGAGTCTGGAAGTTTAGGACCCGAAAAATTGCTAAAATAGTAAGTTGTGCTACAATTAAGGAAATTGAAAAAAATGAAAGAGGTAGTCGTGGGGGTCCATGTGGAATAGGTGAGTGGCCACCAACATCCACTTAGATCATTCCTCCCCCCTTAGGAAGCAATGGTATCCATTGCGTTGAGTTACTAAATGAGATGAGGGAACTTCTGCTAAACTTGGTACCTGGTGAGCCATTTGCCTTGGTGTAGGAGTTGGCCGGGTTTGACAACTTGATATAGATGGATCTTCTACTAGCAAGTGTTCTTGATCTGCATGTCCATGATCCGATTAGTCATAGCTTCTTCCATGCATTCTGGAGTTAACTTTGTTGGTGTGATTTGTTTTGCAATGTCGGATGTGTCCTGTAATGGTTGAAAGTATGGCCGAAGATGATCCACATTGAACACTAGGTGCAGGCCAATGAATGGGGGAATGCTATGATCAAAAGCGTTATCTCCCACAACCTTGGTGATGGTGTATGGCCCATATTGAAGCGGACGAATCTTGTGGTGGGGCCCAACGAGGCGCTCCTTCTGCAAATGTAGCCAAACTTTGTCTCCCACCTAGAACTTGTGTGGCACCCCATACTGATCATGTCGTTGCTTGTACTTATCATTGGCTTTGTCCAATATGTCATGGAACTATTGGCAGATGTGTTGATTGTGCTTAATGAGGCTATTTTCCTTATCGGCTTCGGACTGGACATGAGCCGAATTTGCTTGGGTCACTAAGAATGGTATGGCCACATCAATGGGACATATTGGTTGGAATCCCAAGCCCACTTGAAAAGGTTTATGGCCAGTTGAGCTGAGGAGATCCCGGTTATAGCTGTGCTGGACACAGGGGAGGCTCTCATCTCATGTACGTGGATGCTTTGAGCTGTACATGAGAAAAATGTGTATGATCATCCTATTGATAACCTCTGTCTGGTCATTAGTTTAGGGATGGAAAGTTGTGGACTTAGTGAGCTTCGTGTCTAGCATCAACTAGATATTGGACCAAAATGTACTGATGACCCTGCTGTCCCGATCTAAGATGATAGACTATGGGATCCCAAAGTGTACCCACACTTGTTCAAAGAAGAGTTTAGCAGTGACTTCTGTTATGATATTCTTCTTGCAGGTCACCATAATGGCCATCTTAGAGAATTTGTCGATGACCACAAAAACACAGTCGTTGCCATGCTTAGTAGAAGGAGGGACGTACATGTAATCCATGGAGATGGATTCCAAAGGTCAACTAGGGTAGGCAACAGAGTATAGATGCCTTGCCTCTTGATGGTTGGTTTGGCAATGACGCAGGCAGTGCATGATTTGATGTACTTCCCGACATCCTATCGAAGATTCAACCAATACAAATAATTCTTTAGTACTGCCAACATTTGTTCGACCCTGAAATGCCCAGTGGCGTGAGTGTAGTGTACTTCCCAAATCATCTTGACGCGCTCGCTTGAAGGAACACAAAGGTGTCCCAAGTGGCATAATAGAGAATCTTGGAGGTGAAAATTTGGAACTTGTTGACCCTCCAAGAGTGTATGGTATGTGTGGCCGAATTTAGGGTCACTTTTGTAGAGAAGTGGCCAGCCAGAAGTCTCGTGCCCACAAGAGTTGAGCACAATGGTTAATGCCGTGATCAGTGGTCGGCTGAGGCAATCTGCAACATTATTGGTGCTACCCTTTTTGTACTTGATATTCAAATGGAACTGTTGCAGGTATGTGGACCACATCTGATGGCGATCATTCTGCAACTTCCGTTGCATCTGTATGAACTGTAGGAGCTGGTGGTCTGTGTGGATGATTGTTTCCTTCCCCAAAATGTACTGATTTCATTGTCGGCAGGCCTGCATAATGGAATACATCTCTTTGTCATAAGTGGGATACCTTCAGACTATGTCTAAATGTGTCTCATTGTGATATGCCACTAGATACCCTTGTTGAGTGAGGATTGCCCCAATAGCATAGTTAGAGGCATCTATCTTGATCTCAAACGGTCGTTTCAACCCTGCGAATGCATTCTGGTTAGATTTAGACCAAAAGAATTTTGCTTTTTCTCCTCCCTTGGTGACTTGACTCAAGGGCCAAGTAATATGAGAGAACCCCAACACGAACCTGCGGTAGAAATTGGTAAGACCCAGAAAGCTACGGAGCTCCACAAGAGTGTTTGGGGCTGGCCAATCTCGAATTATTTGGATCTTGGCTGGATCCACATGCACCCCTCATTCGTCAATAATGTATCCCAAATATTGAACCTGGGTCATGCCAGAAGTACATTTCTCCAAATTGGCACACAACTTGTGTTGCTGGTTTTTGGAGAACCTGTCGAATGTGGTGGAGATGCTCTTCCCAACTCTGGCTGAAGATGAGGGTGTCATCCAAGTATACCACTACAAATGAGTTGGTGAATGCCCGCAAGATGTCATTCATCAACATCATGAAGGTTGCAGAAGCATTCGTCAACCTGAAAGGCATAACCAACCATTCAAAAAGGCCCTCCTTGGCTTTGAAGGCAGTCTTCGACACATAAGAGGGTTCGATTGGTACCTAGTCATATCCAGAATTCAAGTTGATCTTGCTAAAATATTCCCCTCCCTTGAGTTGTTCCAGAAGTTCATCCATCCATGGGATCGAGTACCTATTCCAAACAATGATCTTGTTCAGCCCCTGAGAGTTAATACAGAGTCTCCAAGTCCCATCCTTCTTTTGTATGAATACAATCGAGCTCCCATAGGGCGATGAAGTCAACCGGATGTGACCTTTCTATAGTAGCTCCTGAATCTGCCTCTTGATTTCATCATTCTCCAAAACGGAGCGCCAATATATTGTTCCATTGGGCAATGACGCACTTGGGGTCAGATTGATGGAGTGTTTGACTTGACAGTGCAGAGGCACCCCTGCAGCGGAGGTGAAGATGTCCTCGTACTCCTCCACGACCTTGTCCATCTGTTGTTGTGATGTGGATGGGCCTTGTCTGGAGGTCATGGCCATCTTCTTTTTATTTCCCTGAGTACGTTTCCTCAGGAAAACAAATTTACTGGTTTTGGAAATGAGCTTACTGCATTGTTTTGCAGTAACTAGAGAGATGGCAGTAGGTGGTGCTATCTTCGGTATCCTATACAACTTATTTCCCATGGTAAAAATAACAGCGTGAGGCCTTGAATCATACACAACATTTCGCTTCCACAAGTATCGTTGACCTAATAAAACATCAAAAGCATTAAGGGGAGAAACACCAAAAAATACCTTATCCATGAAGGGCTTGATGTTATATAGAAGGCAACACAGTTGGCTCACGCGAAGGTCCCGTCCTTGGTGAATCCACCTAATGGTGTATGGTTGTGGGTGTGTTGTGGTCAATAAGCCCAACCGCTTCATGACCTCCACTCCAATGAGGTTCTTTTGGCTGCCGCTGTTGACAATTAACTGTAGCAGGGAACCCTTTACCCGCATCTCCGAGTGGAAGAGACGCTCCTCCTCCTCTGGATCTTTGGGTTCCTCCTTCTGGATCTTCGTGGTGGCAATGGTGGCATTGCGCTCTACATCGGTAATCTTCTTCCCTTTGTCATTCCCCTTGTTGGGTCTTGATTCAAAGTCAGAACATGCATCTAATTCCGAAGCCTTCAGCTCGGCCGCCAATGACTGCTTGGCCCAACACTCACTTGTGTTGTGAGTGGAGCTCTTATGGAACTCACACCACATTCCCATGTCCTTCTTCGACTTTGCAGTGTTGTTCTTTGCTTTTGGCTTTGTCAAGTTATCCTGGGCCATCCCGCCTTGGCTTTGTCCTTTTTCTGTGGTTTGGGGGGCACCTTTCCCTTGCTTTGGATTTGTAGATCCAATGTCTCGCTTCTTTTGTTTAAACTTATTCTTGATCTTGATAGTGTATCAGTATGTCGTGCCGAGCGAGGAGATGTCCAAGAACTCCATGTCATCCTGGATGTATCTTTGTAGGTAACCCCGGTTCTTAAGTACCAAATGTTTCTTAGAATCCTTGATACCCAACTTCGTGTGAAGGGTAGGAAAAACATTGGTAAATTCTGGCACATCTTGGTACCTTCCCTACCGCAACACAGTTTACTTTATGTATTTGTCCTCATAGTTCCCGACATGATAGTGCTTCTCCTTGATGGCATCCCGAAATGAATTCCAAGTGGGAGCGACCGAAAACATTGAGGTTTTACTTTCATCCTTCTGCTCATAGTTTATTTCCCACCAGTTCTTGACGTGGGGAGAAACTTTGAGAAAAGAAAAAGTAATATTTTCCTGGCTGGAAAAATCATGAACAGAAAAATATCCTTCTAGTACATTTAACCATTTATCTACGGTGTCTGCATCTATTTGGCCCTCAAATATGGGAATGTTTGAGTTTACTTGTACCTTAAAAGGTGTGGAGCCTCCAGAGTGGATGTTGGATGTGGATGCGCCGCGGGTGGGCAACAAATGAAGGATCTGGGCAAAGTTATCCATCATCACGTTCCATTGTTTCTTGAGGGCCTCCTCAAGCAATATTTTGATAGGATCTCCTCCTCCCTCGTCTTCCTTTTCTTCCTCCATGGGCGGTCATCGGGGTTTGCAAGGTTGATCTTGCAAAGGTTCAACAAGATTGAGCCCTAACTCATATCCCGACCTCATTGGGGACACGCAAACAAAAACAGAGACATAGCAGACCGCTCTGATACCACACATCCATATTTAAACCAAAACGAAACAAATTATAGATATAACCATAAATACTGAGATGCAACATAAATAACACTTCATTTCATTAATATCAAATATTGAAATATGCTTACAAACATAATGTAAATAAGACTAGCTCAAGCGATGGTAGCTTATCTTTGAGAATAGGTGTGGTGGCTACATACCTCGGAACTAAGTTACAATAAGGCTAAAGGGACTTTTTATTATTGAACAATAAGAGAAAACCCTAAACAACCAAAACGCTAACCTGAGGAGATGTAACACCAAGAGTTTATGGACCCGTTGGGGTTAGTTGGGCAACCAACTTCCTGGGGTTGTAACTTGGTCATATTATCTCCTTTTGACACGTATGATACCTCGTTGGAAAGATCTCTCCGAGGACTACAACCAATTACCTAATTATGGTGAACTTACCAAAGGAATGTTGCCAAAGAAACATTGTTCAGGGCCTCAAAACGGCTCCTGAAGTTCACGACCCGAAAAATTGCTAAAACTAGTAAGTTGTGCTACACTTAAGGAAACTGAAAGAGGAAGTAGTGGGGGTCCATGTGGAATAGGTGGGTGGCCACCAACACACACCTAAATCAACAAAGTACCCAACAATGTTGCATATAACTTGTGCCCATGCCATGTGGCTACATAGATACTCTTGGAGGAAGAGCATGACCTATACAACTGCCAATAATCTAAATGGGCATGATACAAGACTCCATTTAGGATTTTAAGGGTGGTAAACACTCACTATAAATTCCATACACCACTCCTAAACAATGCCAACAATTTGCAAACAAAATACTTACACAATTCAAAGATTGAAAGTAGAAACTCACCAACGGAAGGTAATAACATTGTAACCATAACCATTGATTCCTTTTAAGAAAAGTATGGAATGAACTAGGTTATTCAAACATTAGGCTTATGATTTCTAATCCCCACAATCCACTCCAAGGATAAGAAGAGAGTGGAATTATGTGTATAACCCAATAATTAGAGACAATGACTCCAAGGTTAAAAGGATGTGCACTAGGTTCATAGTTCTTTGCATTTTAATTGGTGAGAAAATAAACCATCACACAATTGAGAGAGGTTTATTCTTTCAACCAAGCTCAATGTTCAACAACCATTATGTGTCATCAAAGATAGAACCAATGAATTATATTACTATGCAAGTCAATAATTGAATAATAATGTGCACATTACCTTAGAATTGAAGCAAGCAATCGAGGTTCAACTTATAAACCTAGTTCATACAACAAATGAAACACACCATAAGACAAATATTTCACCCTAGAAACCCAAATGAGAAATCTAACTTCAAATGGGTCATAGTTTCTTCATTTTGACAATATTTTATTATAATGCTCCTAAGGCTCTCTCTGTCTCTTTCTCTCTACCAAAATAATCCATTGAGAATAAAATACAATAAAAAATAGGGAGATAGGAGGTAAAAGAAAGCCAACAAACATGACCATTTGTTTCTCATTCCTCAACCTTCTCTCCTAATTTTATTTTTTTAGTTCTTTCATTTTTCTATTTCATCCTTATCTTATTCAAGTTATACATTTACATTATTCAAGTTATATATTTACATTGATTCACAATGTTTTCTAACTTTCATACCATGCCTAATTAATTTTGCAATTATTGAGTGTTACACCCATTTCATAACCATTTTAAATCAGATTATCATAAGATTGTTGACATTGAGAGTTAATTTATCCTAGATAGAGTGAGAGAACCGATTGCTCGTGTCATTCTAGAGCCTAGCAATTGTGTAAAATTTACTATGGCTGGGAGGTAAATTGTCTAAATTGTTCCCTGATAACCATTGTTCCCATGTTAATTCTTATTTTCATTTTCTTTCCTACATATTTATTGAAAAAAAGAATAAGTTGGGAGTTCTAGAATGTGTCTGTCAGAATGTTTGGAATGTTGAGATGAATATTTGATGTGTTTGTAAAAGTATTTGGATGTTGTCATGATTATTTGGTGTTAATTGTTTCAAGTAATTTTATTTGGAAAGGCTTATCTACCTCATGCTTATGTTAGATAACCCATGTTAAATTTTGTCGTTGTAATGAGTTATCTTGGAAATTTGTGAGTTAAATTTCCTTATTAGATAAGCACTTATAGCTAGATTTTTTCATGGTTGTCTTCATGTGAAATTCCATTTCTACTCAAGTTTAGCAATTATTATAGTAGTTAGTAGACTAGTGATTTTGGGACGATTTTAATGGATGCCATATAATATGTACCTCATTCCCTCAATGGAGTTCACAGACAATGTCCATGAACTTTCTCTACAATATTTTTGATTTCAAGAGCCAACACATTCTCATATTGCCTCCTCGTGGTAAAAGAGCACAATATGTGAATGAAAACCCCACAGCTGGGAACCATTTCTACGGATTTTACACTAATCCATCACGAGATGAAGACGAGTTATGGACTGTAGAAGCAAGTGTGAGAACAACAAAGTGCAAGAATGATGGCATTATAATATTATTTCAAACTTCATTGTCCTCTCGAAGATATCATTGATTAACTTTAGAAACATCTCTCAAGTCAGAAACCCAAAATTATGCAAAAATACATGGAAGGGGGTCTTGGTGGATAAAATATAAATGTCGGGAAAAGATTTCTACTACTCGCGAATTCAATCTTTAATCAGCATCTGCATGTCAAGATAAAATGCAATTCTATATATCTCATTTACTTGGCATTGCCTTCAAAGGATCTTCATGATGATTTAATAATGCCTCACAAATCATCTATAATAATTCTTATAATCACGTCGAAAAGGTAAGCCACAAGAATTTGGGGAGTTTTGATGCCTAAAATGGGACTCCTAAGGAAATTATAAAATAATAGTGGAAATAATAAAATAATATTTGATTACATCATCAAATTTTAGAGGGAAAAAAAGAAAAACTATTTTTCCAACTCGTATTTTCAATTTATCTCCCTATGGGTTTACTCAAATTTTGAGCGGAAATAGTTGTTGGATGCATAATTTGATTTTGCGTCCAAGGAGTACCCATGTTACATACTTTCGATGGACCCTGCTACATGGAAAATGAGAAATACATTTAAAATGTGATTGCAATCATGTTGTTTCATGTATTTATCATTTTTTTTGTAGCAGGGTCCATCGAAAGTATGCAACATGGGTACTCCTTGGACGTGGAATTAAATTTTTCATCCAACGAGTACTCCCACTTGAAATTTGAGTAAAACCTTAGGGAGATAAATTTAAAATACGAGTTGAAAAATAGTTCTATTATTTTATTTTTTTTAATCTTTTTACTCTAAAAATGATGAATCATCCCCCATGGTTGACAATTATCATCTTGAATCCTATTGGTTCTTATAAGCTTTATTTTGGTTGTACATTTTTCTTAGGAGGTCCATTTTAAACCTCAAAATTCCCCTAATGTTCCAAAAGTTGGTACTGAAAAAATAGATATGATCAATTTTGGAACTCGTGTTGTCAGATATTGGATTTCCCCTTCAAATAAAAACCATTTAAATGCAGAAATTTTTGCATTCTTCAGTATATATTTACATTTTCTTACACCCCGATCTGGAATGTGTTTGGAATCTACAAAAGAAAAAAATATGCATATTAAAATTTCCCCTTTTTATAGGTCACGAGTACTTTTAAGAATAAATTTTCATTTAAGATTTTAATACAATTTGCAGACTTGCATACTTTGATAAGTTGACAAGCATTCTTATTTGTATGATTTTCCAAGTTAAATGGAGAATGAAAACAAGTTACGTGGAGAATGAAAACTAATAGATAATATTAGACTTGCCACAGAATGGCAACTAATGACCCTTGACATCAGTTCCAGCTTGTTTCTGGGCAGAACAAAAGATCAATCTGCTCAACTAGCGATAGAATCAGAACCATAAATTGCATAAAAGTCAACTTATTAAAACTACTCTGATGTTGCAGCTGGTGTTCGCTTCTTACTGGTCTTGCTACCCTTAATAGATGCAACACAAGACTCATCTTTAGCTTGTACAACCTTGATTATTACTAGTCCCTAAAACTTCTAATACATATCTGGACAATACAAGAGATAAATATTACAGTTAAAATTAACTGTATTGATCATTTAGTGAATAATAACCTACCTTCAACATAATCCTCTGCTCCAAATACTGTAGATCCTACTACCAATGATTTGGATCCAACTTCAATAACGTAAATTAGAGAACGATTAATAAAATATGCAAATGTAAATAAACATAAGAAGAGAAAAGTAGCCTCTGAGAAAAATCCCTAATCAACAACAATATAAAAACTTTCATACCCACCTTGTAGACATTTGGAGTAACTAAAATGTTAGTTTATGATTCTTAGGTTGAAGAATATCTAGTGGCCTATAACACCACACAAATAATCACAATAGAGGCAACATTAGCATAATGAACTTGATAAAGTTCGTCCATTTCCTTACTCTATCTACACACATTCTCCTTAGCTCTGAGATTTTATTGACTTGACTTTCTATAAAGATTTACCCACCAAAGTAGGGATTGACTGACCATAATTAAGACCAATAATCACAAGATAAAACACAATGTCATATTCATCTTTACTCTTAGATATGCTTACCGCAACACAAGTAGGTTTTGAATATTCAACATATCATCTTTCTTATTCTCTTACATAACCACGCACTAGTGCACACATGCAAAAAATGTGCATTACTCAGGTAAATAAATAACGAAGTTCCATAATGAGGTGAAAAAATGTTGCAATAAGCTACAATTGAAAAGTTTATTAGAAGCCAAGTTCAATTGTTGATCGCAGAAACGAAATTGGGCAAAAGAAAACCCTAGTGTCAAGTAATGTTTAACAATACAAGATTAAGTCAAATACAAATCAAATTCACCATACTAATAATAGATATTGTACTAAATTAGAACTATTTCATCCAATTTATTAAAAGGATATACTATATGATACCAACAATTAATTTGTTACAAAATATAGTATATAATGTTTAGATACTAGCGAAAGAGTTGCATTAAATACCATTCCAATGCTTGTGTAAATACATATGAAAGTGAAATTTTGAATAAATCGTTTATTAACATATTTTGCAAACATAAATAGATATATAAATGTTATTTTTTAAACAACAATTTGTGAATTTTCCATTAAAACTTACCATCAAGCACTTAAGTGGGCATGACACTTGGCAGTCCCTACTTGGCCCGATCTTGACCAACTAGGGCGTGACACTTGGCAGGCCCAATTTGTGCCAACTAGGCCATGACACTTGGAAGGCCCTGGTTGGCCCGATCTCGAACAATGAGGGTGTGACACTTGACAGGCCCTGGTTGGCTGATTTCAAGAAAACAGGGCATGATACTTGGCACACCCTGGTTGTATCGATCTCAACCAACTAGGGTCTGACACGTGGTAGTCCATGGTTGGACCAATTTCGAGAAAACAGGGTGCGACACTTGGTAGAACTTGTTTGGGCCGATCTCACCAACCAAGGCCTAACACTTGGTAGGCCCTAGTTGGCCCGATCTAGTCCAATTAGGGCATGACACATGACAAGCCCTGGTTGAATTGATCTCATCCAACTAGGGCTTGACACTTAAACAATCCCTAGTTGGCCTGATCTCGGCCAACCGGGCCCTGACACTTGGCAGACCCCGGTAGGCTTGATCTCGTCAAACCAGAGCTTGACACTTGGGAGGCACTGGTTGGCCTGATATTAGCTAAGAAAGGCTTGAGACTTGGAAGGGATTCCCTGGCTCAATCATGGCAAAATAGAGTGTGAAACTTGGTAGTGCCTGGTTGGCATGATCTCAACTAACCAGGGCTTGACACTTGGAAGGGCCTGGTTGGCTTGACCTCGGCCAACCAGGGCATCACACTTAGTGGGCCTTGGTTTCCCTGATCTTGGTCAACCAGGGCGTCACACTTGGCCGTCCCTGGTTGGCTTGATATGGGCTAACTAGGGTGTGACATTTGGTTGGCCCTAGTAAGCCCGCTCTGGGCCAACCAAGGCCTAACACTTGGCAAGCCCTAGTTGGCTCGATCTTGAACAACCAGGGCCTCACAATCGGCGGGCCCTGGTTGGCCTGATCTCGGCCAACTAGGGCGTCACACTTGGAGGGCCTTGGTTGGCTTGATCTCGACCAACCAGGGCATCACATTTTGCAAGCCCTGGTTGGTCTAATCTTGACCAACCAGGGTGTCACACTTGGAGGGTGCTAGTTGGCCTAATCTCGACCAACAAGGGCGTCACACTTGGCAGGCCTTAGTTGGCTTAATCTCAACCAATTGGGGCATCACACTTGGCAAGCCCTGGTTGAATGGATTTGGGCCAACCAAGGCATGACACTTGGCAAGCACTAGTAGGTCAAATCTGGGCCAACTAGGGAATGACACTTGGTAGTACCTGGTTAGCCCAATCTGGTCCAACCAAGGTGTGACACTTGGCACTCCCTAGTTTTCCCGATCTTAGCTAATTAGGGTGTGACACTTGGCATTCCCTTGTTAGCCAAACAGGGCATGAAACTTGTACTAATCTCGATGATAAACATGGGATATAGTAATGATGCTTTGGGCTAATACACTCTTCAAGGCATCAAAATCCTTTTGAATGGTATCATCCTAATGAAAGGGAACCCCTTTTTCAATAAATGAGTAAATCCTTTGGTAAGTTTTGCATAATTAGGAACGAAACTTTGTATAAAGTTATCCTTCCCTTGTAGGCGTTGTAATTGAATGAGAGAAGAAGGAGCTAGCAAATCGAGGATTGTCTGGACTTTTAGGAGATCAATGCAGATTCCTTGTTTGGACAATGAATCCTAGAAGTCAACCAAATTGAACACAGAAGTTACATAAATGTGGGTGTCAGGCCAGGCAGTAACTCCACTAAACAAACAACTGATTCATATATTATTCCATAGGTAGGTCATTATTATATACAATAGGGAGTGATTGTTCATTTCATCTCCCAATGACTGTTCACATTCCTATTTTATTTATTTACATAAAATTCCCCCAATCATGAAGATTAGGTGTCAACATTCCCCCCTTAATCTGAAGGGATGTTGGTGAGTCCAAGCATCATTCTGAATCGTTCAAGCTTTTCCCTT
>APFE031703980.1:60615-81950 GCA_000404065.3 Pinus taeda | reverse complement strand
TTTGTGTCAAGTTTTGCACCATATTTGATAAATGGATGCAAATAGCACCAAAAATGGGCTCTAGATGCAAAAAAAGAAGTAAAAAAGGATGCTAATCACAGGATTTGTTGTAGTGATTAAATGAGGAAATCCAACTCATGCAATCTAATCTCCTCAGAAAAGGCCAAATATATAAGTTTTAGAGGGTCATCACCTATTGCTATGGTACAAACAAGGATCATCACTTTCTGTTAGACCATAAGGGGTGATGAGTCACTGCTCGTAAGTGGACAATGGGTGACAAGCTACTTATTTTTGTTTCTAGGGACATGCAATAATGCCTTAGAATTGTACCTCAAGAAGACTCAAGGTGACAATTAGGGTTGTAGTAGAACATCAAATAAATTATTTGTTTTTTATTCCTAGATATGATACCCTAAATCCTTTAACATGAAAGAAAAAATAAAGTGAGGAAATGGGTCCATACCTTTGTGTGAAGGTTGTGTGTGAGATCTTAACTGGTAGTTGAAGACCCTATTCCAACTCCTAAAGAGATTGATCTAGCTCACGATACCTATATCTTGCACACAATGAATGGAAGGCACACCAATCCCACCTTTCCTAACAATAAGAGCGTTAAAGATGTTAGAGATATAATCTAAATTATTTTGTAAAATCTAGATCTGAATACAAAATGCATTAAAAGTTATATATTGAATGGGGAAATAATGAAATCTATATTAAATTGATAAATGGTAGTTATACCTTGAGCGCCATTGCAACCTGTCATTGCTCCTTGACTCACACCCACAAGCAAGGCTAACTTTAAATGCAAGTTGAATACAAGTAAGGCTCTCTAAGATCCCACAACATGTAGCTGCGTATGTTCTCTGACCATCTCCCTTTGAAATGGTTTCCTTAAATTGACTTGTTGCGAATATGAGATGATAAATCTAGTGGTAGAATATTGAAAATATGCATAAACATATACAATATGAAGCACAAAAAAACTTTACTAATCTAACCTCCTATGCATCATAACAAAATTTAATCAACAAAAGAAAGGAGCCAAAGGGAAAGGACACACCAAATTTACATGGTAAACCCCGATGGGGGCAACATCCACGAGAAGGTAATATTGTCTTTGCTATCTTTAGAAATCTCCAATTCTACAAAGAGCACCACTACAAAAGTTTCACCATTTAGAAATATAAGACTTCGATATTTTGTTTTTTTGTATCTCATGGGGCTCCCTAACCTCTATTATTTACCAAAATATATTGAGTTGTTACATTTGAATAATACATGTTGAATAATGTAATTCATCTCTTTATATAATAGATTATTACAAGGGTATTTTACTCCATGGTGAATGCGAGATATACCTCTTTTACCTAAAATTAGAGTTTCTTTTGACATAACATAGACATTATTACCTTCCATAAAGACACATTGCAACATCTTGACCCCTAGGTCTTGGAAAGATTAGAATATAGTATGAGTTCCCAAGTCAATTAGATAAGGTCCAAGTTAATCTCTCTAATCTCCTAGAAAAAGGCCAAACCTAGAAGCTTTAAAGTGTCATATATTATTGTTATCATACAACCAATGATCATTGCTCCTTAATATAGTGCAAGGGATGATGATTCATTGCTTGTTAGTGGATAAGGGGTGATGAGATATTCATTTTTAGTTTTATAGGGACAAGTAATAATGTCTCAACATAGTATCATCAATGGGTCTCTTAAGTAGACTCTGGGGTGGAAAATAAGATTGTAATAGAGAGAAAACTTGAAAGGGTTGAATATGAATGTATTCAAAGATTCAAGAGCTCTTGTCCCATCAAATACCCTATATGCTTAAGCAAGGAATTTAATTAAATTATTTGAGTTATCTTTTGTCAAACCATGCTTTTAGACTATCCTCCATTAGATCATGATTTGACACATTTGGAACACTTGTAATTTTCACTAACTCTTTCTGCCACTTTTCTTACTTCCTTTCCATTACATTGGAAAATGATAGAACATCATCCAAAAATAATAGATGGGTTAAAGCTAAATACAAATATGATTTCTAGTGACAACCCTTAACATTTTTTTCCCATTAAACCCCTGCTTAAACCTTTAACAAATAATAGGAAAAGGAAATGGCACACTTCAAAATAAAACATAGATAAAATAACAATGAAACTTCAAGACTTATTTATTTAATACACTCGAGACTTTTCCTGTCCCCCAACATGCTCATTCAATTCCATTTATATCTAAGGATGAGAGGATCTTGACACTTCAAGGGATGACTTCTCTCCTATAAATTTGGAGGAAGTTTGAAATGATTTTCTAGAAAGTAGGAGTCTATCTTAACTACATGCTAGCTAATGCAAACAATTTTTATTACTAGGAGTCTATCTAGAGTACACATAATATGATTTCTAGAATTATTACAAAAGTAGTTCCCTATTCTAAAACCTAAATAAAATAAACTTTTGATTCTCTTGCATCAATAAAGCATATCAAGGGAACCCTTAATTTGATCCCCTAGAAAGCTTTAAAAAATGAGGAGCATAACCATTAAGAAGATTCAATGGGAAAAAAATTTCCAAGCAAAAAATGCATCTTTTATTTCCAAAAAGTTAAAGAACATGTTCTACAAGTGCTCAAGGGACATTAGAAAAAGGGAATTATTGTCCTCAAGCTTTAGTGGTTGATACAACCACCAAAATCATCTAAAAATATACAAGAAAAAACTTCAATGGGAAAATTATTGAAAGATATAATGAGTTCAACTATTAGCCTTGCTCATGTCCATGATTGTAGGTTTTTTTAAATTTGACAAAATTTCATTCAAAGATATACAAATATTTGATGTGCCATTGGTTGCATAAATGTTATATACAATGGGATCAAGGGAGCCTCTTGAGGGAGCTTCCCATTCATTCACTAAGAGATCAAGGGGCCATATTAGTTTTACCAGAATTGAAATTGAGAACCACCATCATTTTTTTGATAATAGATAGTTGAATAATCATGGTGAAATTTATTGATAATTCTCAATGCATTTTTGAATCACCAAGAAGATTGGTTTCTTTGTACTACTAGTTTCCCATTTCACATGATTGAAAGGTGATGCATGAAATTTTAGCATTGGACTTTAGGTAATTAAGAGCATCCTTGTTTTAGCATGTCATAAAATGGTTTTCCACAATCATAAAAGAAAATAAAAGAAACTTGAGGGAATTTTTGACATATAAATACACTGTAAACATGATTATAATATTATACCATAAGGAATATAAATTAAATGTAAATGATAATGTTTTCCTTAGGTATAATGATTATGACTGTTATGCGAAATTTATGATTGCAGATAAAAGTAATTTTCCTAGACCTAGTGGGTTGTTCTAGAACAACAAAAGACAAAGAAAATAGAGTTTTCCTTAGAGAAATTTAAGAATGGGAAATAAGCCTACTTGGAATCCCTCATAAGCTTTACTTTCCTCCTTTCTTGTAAGCTCCAATCATAGCTCCAACTGCTATAATTAGAACATGCACATGCAACTAAAAGAAGGCAAGGATTCACAACATCTAAGTAGCATAATCCAATTACTCTATTCAATGAATCAACAAGGCATTGAAAGATATGAATGTAAATGTAACACAACACATATAGGAAAACAAGATACTCTTTTTATTAACAGAAACAAGAGGGAGTTTACAACCAAAAATAGTAGTTGATCTTGTAGATATCTCCCCAAGTTGACTTGTCCTTCCTTGTCACAAAGCACACCTCAATGTCACCCTAATGCATGAACATGATGACTCCTTTAGTTTCAAGGAAGAAACATGAGAGCCTAATTAGTCTCCAAAAGCCAACCCTGATGTTATAGATGGTAGTAACTTTATAGGAGAGAGATGGTAGTTTAGGATTTACCATAATGAGCTTGAGATCCATTTATGATGGGAGGATGAACTCAAGGGATAAGAGGTGAAGTCTGCAAGGTAGGATCAGATAGGACTCAGTCTTCTTATCCAAGGTAAATGGTTAAAATAACCCTTGGAAGCTTCTAGAAGAGGAAGCTTTAGAAATCTTTTTAATTTTCCCAAATTTCTAGAATCGGCGCACCCCCAGCAAGGAGAAACTTTTGTTGACCAGCGTTGGTTAAAAAGGTAGAAACCAATGTTGAATGAAGGTGGTTAAAGGGGTAGGGTGCGTTGGGGTTAAAAACATTGATTTTGAACAATTAATCCTAGAAACTCAGACTTTTTGGAAAGTTCATGCTTAGATATTTGTGTAGGGATGATGACAACATGTTCATGGATGTGGATTGATCCAGTTTGTAGGCATATTGATTAGATGTGACAAAATGGCCTATTAAAGATAGCCCTCTAAAGTGCAAAGTCAGAAACAAGAGTTAATGATTGAAGTGCTTTACCTTGTGACACATCTGGATCAAGAACAAGTGGTCATGATCATCATCTATTACAATACATTTTCATCATGATATCTTTTTTGAGGGAGGCATACCCATGCTCAACACATAAGCTAACATCACATGTATAATGATTAAGAAGTTTGTCTACTGATGACAGAGAGTGGACCCATGCTTGGATGACTGTCTATATTATCATAGCCATCATACTTTTGTAATCTTATATTAATCTTGAAAGTGCATCTTGGATGGATGGAACTAGATCTTTGGTCTTCTATCTCGTTCACTCGATCATCTAATGTACTAGTCTAACCATGCAAATGAATGAGCTGAAGTTGAACATGGTAGACACCATCTGATTACCAACCAATGGTATAAGTCATTAACATACATGAGAGAAACCACCGATGATGTTAATGGCTCTCAAGGTACTTTAGTACAATATGTATGGTGTGAATGAATGAGTTGAAGTCAAACACCACACAAAACTTTCAGTCGAAGGCCAATGATGAAAAATTGTCGTCAAGAGTGACGAAACTTGCCATTGATGTATGCAAGCCCCAAGGTACCTAAGGGAGTTTCTAAGTTAGCTTCCTGGATAATGAGTTGATGTCGACAAGAAGCGACTCATTGTAGGAGGGCCTTGATCTATTCCCCATTAACGACACGAAACGAGTATCAAGATTTGAGACAAAATGATGTTTATGTGGAATTGATTCAGGAAAGGAAGACATGAATGAAGGCTTAGGTGTATCGTAGAAGATATCAACTGAAGGACTTCTCTTGAACATATCAGTGACACTGAATAGAGTTGGCAACATTGACTCAAAACCGAATGTGGAGGCTTTTATATGGTGTGATGAACAAAAAAGACAAGAATATTTACCAACCCAACAACCACAGAGATGAAGTGGAAGAGTGTTATGTTCAAGAGTGACTCGCTACCATTAATAGGTAGATTACCCAATTTTCCCAATTTTCCCAAACATTTCTGGTCAATACCTCTTTATTTTTTAACAATCTTGAGGAGGATAACATATGATTGATCTATAAGTTCATCCTTCGGATGAATCCTTCTGAGTATTTTTAACGAACCCTGAGAAGGAGTGATTCAGTCTCGTCATGTTCAACAAGTCCATCATTGTTTGATGCTTTTATGAGTCCAACGAAGGTCTAACTCAACTCATTTTTCATGTTTAGAGAGTTTGAAAAAGAGGCAAAAAATAAAACTCCAAAGGTTCCTTTTCGTAAATAGTCTGTTGATACCTAAAAGGAAAAAAATGATATTCAAGAGAACCTCTTAACCATGTTCAACTAAGGTATTCCTTTTTCGTAAGTAGTATATCTTAATCCGTAAAAGGGTTAAAGTTATACTGAGTAGATGTCCTTTCATTTACTTTAACGAGTTTGAAAAGACAAGTGCTCGACAATCTTTTCATATTTAGGGAGTTTGAAAAGAGTTGGAAGAGGACTCCAGGGTGTTCCTCTTTTGTAAGTTTACAGAGCTCGGAAAAGTGATAACAGTAGGCTCTTTGGTCAAAATGATTTGTTTTGATTCAAACATTATTAAATCCATCAAAAAACTGTTAACCTGCTTAGAACATCACGAAAAGATTAAAATATCTGATACATGGTAAAATTAAGTTATATTTAGGTCAAAATAATAAAATACTAATAAAATAATCATGAAAATGACCATAAATAGGGAAAAAGTAATTTCATTTTTTGCATTTTACATTTTACCTCTTGGTGAGTGAGCTATGTGTGCATTTTTCCCCTAATCTTCAATAATTGATTGCGGTCAACCTGATGGATCATTTCAAGTGTTGTCACTTCCAGGTAGGAGATCTCACCTTCCTCTTTCTTTTTTACGATTTTGATTTTTCATTTCATACATATTTTTTCAAGGTTTAGATGACCTATGTCATTAATTTTGTGTCCTAGCTCTGGTGCACTCCAACAATGTCGAAAGGTGCGTTGGGAAAGAAAAAATTGAACTGTGGAGGGCGCTGCAACACACTATTTCCCTTTGGCAAGGTGTGTTGGGCGCATTTCAAAATTTTGTTTTACTTCTTTCACTCAACTTCCTCTTAGATTTTTGCATGGGATTGACTCAAATGATTTCTATTTCATGTTTCAGGTATTCATCAGAATAAAATGGCTTTAATTTGGTAAGAAAGAGAACATGAAGTCCAAGACATGGATGTCGCCAATGATCCATCAACCATCCAGGCATTAAGAAACTATGGGCTTCTCAAGTTCTTTTGGCTTTTCGGGATGAGACAATAGATGGAACTATTGGAGTTTCTTGTCAGGGCATGGGATGTTCAGGCACAAACTTTCAAGATTGGAGCTCATATGCTTAGCATATTGGTGGAAGGCATTTATTTCTTGATAGGTTTATCAAGGAGGGGTGCTCCTATCTCGTTATCTGGTTTGATAAGGAGTGGAGGACCTGTCAAAGACTATGTCATTGCACACTGTAGACTTCGATCCCAACTAGCCAAGGATGGGAAAATCGAGATAAAGGATGTGGTCCATTTTCCTTTGAGGACAATCCTATTTATTATTGTTAGATTGGCTGGAAACGCTACCTTGCATTTGGCTAACAGGTCCCAAATCCAATATGGTTTAGAGTGCATATAGTCGATAGTATTTAACTGGAGCGAGGGAGTACTAGAAAAAATGAAGGAACAACTCACCAAGGCGAAGGATGGGGAATTGAAAAAATTTGGGTATGGTTCCATTTTTATTTCATTTGTCTTGGCGTGGATTCCATTACTTCGACCACAACATATATTGCTCGAGCTCCTGGATCCTAGAATCCCACGGATGCGACGATGGGTGAATCTCATGTCCAAATATGCAGGTCCATTGTTCATGAGTATCACTCCAGTATTCTTTTGATCGCTGCACATGCAATTCATTATGATCGAAGACTATCCATATGTTGGGATGGATTTCCGTGGAGACCCAAAGCTCGTGCTTCCTGATGGCGAGCAATGGGGTGCCATAGGTAAAATAAAATCATTTTTGATCATTTTTGTTTGATTCTCAAGTTTTACTGTATATATATATATGTGTGTGTGTGTGTGTGTGTGTATGTTTCCGAGATTAACTATCATTTTTTACATCCAGACACTGGACCCATTCAACCATTGGGTTCATCTTATCTTCAATGTGCTGGAGACCCACAACATGCACTAGTTGGAGTACAAGTTGTTGCAGGGGGACGAGATGTATTGTAGGATCTCAATGTAGTTGAGACTCTCGCAGTGGTCAAGAGACATATGGAGGAATTGACCCAGGGCATAGTTCAGACTAAGGTCGATCAAATCCCTATGAGACTGCATCATCATACGATTAGTGTGCCTGGCCATATCAATTGACTGGTATGCAATATGGCTTGAAAAGTTTCTTGTTCTCATGATCATCATCAAGATTAGTCTACTAGGAGGCTATATAGTTGTTTTTTTACTGCATTTATATTTTTGATATGACAGGCCATGTGGCCATATGTGTCTTAGGCACAAGTTTTAGTAAAACCAAACTTTGATATATAAATAAGATATTATACCATTAACAAATTAATTTTATTTAAATTTGTCCCCTTTCCTCCCTTGGTCAAATAGAGTTGTTTTCTCCTAGGTGTTAGGTTGAACATTTTTCCTATTTAACCTCTTTGTTGATCTGTTTCTTCATCGTGTCCTAAAGATGAAGCACACTTGCTGGTTCGAAATGCGCAGACCAAAATCTTCAATGTGAGTTTTCCGAAAAATATTTTATACATTATAACTATCTACCTATCAGTGTTTCTTATGTGTTCTATCATATTGTTCAATGTATGTGATGTGAATTGAATTTTAATTTACATATGGTGCAAATGTCTATCTAAAACATGATTTTCCAATGCACCTATCAATGTATTTAGACTTCTAGGAATGTGCTGATATTGAATATAATCAAAATGTGTTTCTAGAAGGAGAACTCTTAAGAACATAATAAGCATAGTTGGACTTCTAACTAAATAGACATTAGTCAACTATAGTACTACAAGTTGTGAGTCAAGTCTGATGACTATATGACAGATACTATGAGAAATAACATCAGACAATAGTTTGATCACTATGCTATACTCAACAATATTATTGGTAGAGATACTGATACAAATCCATTTTAAACTCACTAACTCGCCACTAGGAGGATATATAACCCATGTTGCGCAAGAACGATTTTGAGTACTTCGACTAGTGCCATCAACATAACCAACATATGGTTGAAGGGATGCCGACATCTGCAAAACAAATGTAAACAAGATTAATAAAAACCATACGAAACTCTGAAGGTAACACACCACAAACACACTCAAGACACCTATATACAACATGTACATAGTGCACTATGCAAAAATAAATTAAGCATAATATTTCTTGAGGTACATCCCATTTCTAGGCTACACCAACAAAACTCTATCAAAATCAACATGCCTGTAGGACCCTTTAGCAAGAATACGTTTAACAATGTACGAGGCTGGTCACATTGGTTCGAACTTCCCAGATCCTAACTTATCTGACTCTTGGTCATACAACAGGACAAGATCACCTTTCAAGAAGGCACGAGGCTTGAAATTCTTATCATATTGTGCCTTAATGTGTTTCTTATGGGTCTCATTAGCCATCGCAGCATCATGTTGGGTTTCATCTAAGCATGTCAGATGTAAGAGACAGTCTTCTTCTACAAAAGTGGTTGGGAGAAGTTTGACAACAAGTTTTAAAGATGGAATTTCACACTCAATAGGAAGGATTGCTTCGAGACCATACACTAATTGAAATGGTGTGAATCCAATAGTAGTATGAATAGAGGTTTGATATTCCCACAAGGTTGCATAAAGGATGAGATGAAAATTCGATTTGTGGATCCTTATCATGTGCTGAAGAGTTGTTTTAAAAAATTTGTTGATTGACACAACTTTCTCATCCGCTTAAGGGTGGTAGGGAGTTGAGTTTTCATGGTGGAGCCCAACTTGGAAGTGAGTTCAGACATCATGTTATTACAGAAATGTTTCCCATGGTCTGTAACTATACCCTGTGGTACACCAAACCTTACAATGACATGATTGAAGAGAAAGAGAGCAGTTGTTTCGTTGGTGGTTTTTTTTTTTTTTTTTTTTTTTTTTTTAGGCATCGCCTTAGCCCACTTTGTAAAATAGTCTACCGCCACACTGTTGTAGCCATGCCGCCCTTCCGAGTGAGGGTCACATGTCATAAAGTCAATACTCCATTTCACGAAAGGTCCAATGGCAATAACAGGGTGTAAAGGAGCTGGTGGATCACGAGTTTTACGATCATATATCTGGTAGGCATAATAATTTTGGACTACAAGGATGCAATCGTGAAACATAGTAGGCCAAAAGTAGCCAGCATGCAAAATATTCTGTGCGGTGGCGTAACCAGACATATGTCCACCACATTCCCCAAAATGGAATTCATTTAAATCTTTCTCGGCCTCCTCATGGATGAAGCATATTCGAATTATCGATACCACGAAGATAAAGGGTGTCACCAATTATAATATAGTTTTTAGCTTGATATCGGATACGTCGCTAGTCAGAGTAAGAGGTATTGGGCCAAAAAGTCTGGTTTTGGAGATATATGATGATGTCTCCATACCATAGTGAGATTAATCTATTAGGAACAGTGAATCGTCTGGAATAGAATCGTCAAACGTCGTTTCTGTTTCGGCAGTTGGAATTTTGTAGATCTGTTCAACAAAGACCAAGGATTTCTTTGACTTGGATTTGATGAATTCCAAATTGAACTCTAGGAGGATGAAAATCTATTTGGAGTACTTTCCCCCCAACAATTATCGTGACAAGATGTATGCCATAAGGTTGTAATCAGAAACAACCATAGTCTTACGAAGTAGGATATAGTTACAAAATCTTCGGACAACTTGGACAACCAGCAAAGCTAACTTTTCAACATCAGTATATTTGATCTCAGTATCATTTAAGTTCTGACTCAAATAATAAATAGGATGTCTGTTCCCTACATCATCCTCTTCCACCAATACCATAGATATGGTAGTAACTGTAGTGGCAAGGTACAAGAAGTAATCACGTTGGTAATCCAGGGGATACAACAATGATGCCCTAATAAGAACATATTTCAAGGCATCAACACCTTTTGGGAAATTTTGTCCCAACGAAATGGAACCCCTTGCTTTAACAAGCAAGTAAATCCTTTGGTAAATTCAACATAGTTTGGAACAAATCTCCTTAGAAAGTTAGCCTTCCCTTGGAGTCATTAAAGCTAAATAAGAGAGGAAGGAGCAGGAAGATCAAGGATCGCATGGAATTTTAATGGGTCAATACAAATTCCTTTCTTTGATACAAGGAAGCTGAGAAGTTGATTGAAGATTACACAAAACACACACTTGTGTGGATTGAGCATAATCTTATAACGTCAACAACATAAAAATATAGCCCTAAGATGCATCAGATGATCAAAACGATGTTTCAAGTGAGCAGGTGGGTCATCCAAATATGGTTGTATGATGTGCTTCATGTCATGGAAGGCATAATTCATTGCCTTATGAAAAGTCACCCCAACATTTTTCAATTTGAAAGGGAGCTTCTGATATGAAAATGTGCCCCATGGACAAATAAATGCGGTTTTATCTTGGTCCAATCAGAGAATGTTGATCTGGTTTTATCCAAAAAAGCCATCCATGAACGAAGATACTTCACTGCCAGCAAAATCACCAACAATCTGGTCAATAAACGGGGTAGGATAATTGTCCTTAGGACAAGCATGATTAATGTCTTGGTAATCGACACACACACATGAATTGTTCCCTGTTTCTTCATGATAGGAACAATGTTCGACACTTAATTAGTTAGAGGTATTTGGTAGATTAAACCAACAAGTAAAATATTTTCAACTTCGGCTTTAATAGTGGCAACCTTCTTAGGATGGACTAGACGTAGTTACTGTCGAACTAACTTGGCATCAAGATATGTTTTTATTTCATGTACAATGATGTTTGGGTCAATTCCTGGCATTTCTTCATAAGACCAGGAAAAATTGTCTCTAAACTCCTGGAAAATGGATTTATAGGTCATGATCTCATTGGGAGAGAAAGATGCATCAATATGTATGTTCCCGATAATTCCAGGTTTGATCAAAATATCAAGAGCAATAGTCTCTTCAATATTCGACAAATTCTCCTCAGAATCGATATCATGGATAGATTCAAAATTTACAAACATCTCAACGACATGACGTTAGATTTTAACCTTCTACTGGGTCGTACGCGGGTTTATGTTATGGCTTCTATCATTTCAACATATTTTAGAATGATAGCTTTCCCTCATAAGAGGGGTATAATATCTATTGATCAACTCACTTTCTTTGCTACCAATTCTCAAGTTACTGGAAGCATCCCTCTTATAGGGGAAACCCCACATCCGTATTAGTGTGTCGGGGTTGGATTGCTTAAGGACTCTTCACTAAAGGGAATTTTTTCACTTCCTCCTCCTTTTCCTTAGTCCCTTCCTGAAAACATGATATCTTCTTGTGTTACTCCATTTGATCCTTGGGTAGTACCAAATTAATAAAATATTGATACCTTTGGTGACTACATGTCGTTGAGTCCCATTGAGCTCAATTATGACGCCATCTATTCGGCTTGTGTAACACATTCTAATTTCTCCTCTTCGATCAATTGGGTTGATCATTCCTTAGATTACGACACATCCTCTGATCCCTTCTTTGGTACATTTTCTACTAATGACGACATCATGGATATCAAGATGATATGTCATGGGATGACCATCACCATCATTCCTCCTTGCTAGATTCCTTTGAGAATAATCTAAGTGATCTTTAATTTCCATAATTGGATGTATTTACAACACCTCGAGAGTTGACATAGTTGAAGGAGCTTAAGCTAGATCCTTAAATATGCTATAATTTTGAGCAACTCTCACACGAGGGTTGAATGGATATGTATGGATAACGTCCTTGGGAGGCTTAATCGTCAATTCAATAGTAATCACATTTGGAGTAGGATCTTGTAGCTATTTGGTAGAAATGGTAGGTTGATCACTAGCCTAACCAATCGAGGGATTCAAATTATCATAGTCTTTATTCCTAGTTTCCACCATAATGCCATTTTTCGGCTTAATGGAGGAAAGCATCATAATTGTGGAAGATGAAGTGGGATCCTAAGCAGCCATGTTAATCTCTTGATTAAGAAAGGGATCTGTCAACATAACGGGTGCATCGAATGACTTAAGTAATTTAGTGGACAGTCGTGAGTGAAATGCTCATCATTACAAATTAAACATGGATAATGAGGTTTCTGCTTTTCATCAAAAGACTGGTTATTTTGTTTGTCCTACGAAGGATTGTCTTTATTATTTTTACTTTTTCCTTTCTTCTTACTTCCTGGTTGTTGAGATTTGCCTTTTGTGCAATGAACGACACTTATCTCAGAAGTAGAAGCTGCAAGAGTAGTGGAGGAGGGGTTTTGGGCAGCCACAATAGGAGTTGAACTAGATGGTTTACTCACCGACCGCAGAATAGTTGAACCAATCATGCTATCAATGACATGTGATTCTTTACCGGAAGATGGGGGAACAATTTGTCCAGGTCGCAGAGTGTTAGGTATTTTATCATAAAATGTGCCAGATTATGTATAAACAAGATCCAAATATTGGGCACGAGCAATTACTTTCTCTTAGGTCAAAACTCCACCCTTAGCAACATCTTCAATGATATGTGCTAATAAAGACTTAGTGAACCATTCAAATAAAAACCGATAAGGAACAAAGGTTTTGACCAAACAACGACAACATCGCCACTCATGAATGTGATAAAAAATGCGAGTGGAATCAGATTGTTTGAAATTGGTCAAAAGTTCAATTCCAGTCTCATTTCAAATAGGTAACTAAAAATGAGTTAAGAATGTGGTTACTAAATAGATGAAATTATTAAACAAATCTCATTGTAGTTCAATATAACATTTTTCTATTGTATTAGTAAGTATGTGCTAGAAAAGACGTAAATGGATAGAGTCATCATTCAGAGAGTTCAAAGAACACCATAAATGATAAGTCATAACATGTGTAGATGGGTCTTTTCTAGGGTTTCCATTGAACTTAGGGATATCACTGGGAAATTTTATAGGAATAATTGGTCACCAAGGAGAATGAAAATGGGATCATTTGTAAGCCGGGTTAGATTTGGCAATTCAAGGGTTTTTACAAACGACAAATGCTTATTGAAATCTAGTGGAGGATACCCTGGGTAAGATGGGATGGCTAGAGCGATAGGTATCTACGCTCTAGGATAGGGAGGATTCTGATAACCTGGATACACATAACCTTGCTGCCAACCTCCAGGATAACCTTTTCAAGGTTGAAACTATTGGGTTTGGATTTGCTGACCTTGGTAAGGAATTTGAGGGATACCTTGATATGATTGCCCTATGGGATTTTACATCATTCCAATAAGGTTGGATAGGTTGCGCTTGTGCCATACCATATATAGATTGACTGACTTGGATTTGAGGAATAAATTGACCAAGCGGTGGGGGTTGTAAGATACTTTGAAGAGGATGGGTAAATGGGGTCTAGGAGGCTCCAGATACTAATAGAATAGGTCGAGTCAAAGATACAACTTGAAAATGTTGACTTACATTAACTTGAGCTTGAACAGGTTGACGCATAGTTGATAATTAGGGATTTTAAATGTAGATGGAACAAGTTGAGATGTTTGAACTTGATTCACAACTGGGTCAGATTGTACAGGCAATGTAGGTTTCCAAGAATTAACAACCATTCCTGGATGCAGAGGACTTGAATGAGGCTGAGCACTAAATTGCAATGTTTGGTGAGAAGATCGGAATATTCCGACAATAGGTTACCCCCATACCAAAAGAGGGGGGGAATATGAAGGCAACTACCCCCCAAGAGGATGGTTCCCAATATGAGGTGGATTGGGCTATTGTAGGTGTCCGTACCCATTGACATAAGGTCAAGATTGCTGCTCAATTGTAGGTTGAGATGGAGGAGAAAGAGTAGATTGTGTAGTTCTCATCAAAGAAGTGTTAGATAGGATTCTAGAAGAGGATGACATGGGAGAAGTCCATGGACTGGATGTCGCGCTAGAAAAGGTACTAGATAATGATTGGTAACCAAGCAGGACAGACGAGCCACCATATAAATGTGTCTCCAATGATGTTGCAAACATGGATGAAGCTACAACATGGGTTGTCTCGATCATAGTGGTAGATGTAGGCTGAGAAACCACAATGGAATTAGTCATGGTTAACTATACCAAAGAGGATTTTCAAGGGAAATTCAAGGGTGAGTGGAAAGGAGATGAACTAGACAAGGTATTTTGTGTTGGAGTATGAGGAGAAGGAAAAGGATGGGCTTGGTAAAGAGGAGTCCCTCTCAAATGGATAGGAGAGGAGGGTTGAGGCTCTTCTTTAGGAATCTCCTCAATAATCACAATATCTAGGTGGAAGTGGTTCACCATTAGGTCCAAGATATATAGGTTGCAGTTGGGTCTAAGACATAGGAAAAGAAGAAGAAGGTCCTAAAGTAACAAGTGTAGTTAATTGAGGTGCCTCAGGTTGTATAACATCAATTTGTAATGTTTATGATTCAATATACTCAGGTTCAATAACTTCAAGTAATAAAAGCTCATATGCTTCTATTTTGACTGCATTAGACTCACCAACAAATGAAGAATTAATATCAGGTTCAGTACTCAAAGGAAGAGAAGATTCTGGTGGATCAATTTTAGATGGAGGACCCGAAGGAGTAGTTCCCAAAGTAATAGATTTGGTAGTTTGCATATTTTTGTTATTCCAACGACGTTCAGGAATTTCTTTAGGAGGAAGAGGAGGAAATATTTGCATCCTATACGAACAATGAGATTGAGGTGGTTTTTGTTCCATGTTGGTTTAATAAATTTTAAAAATTAACAACAAAAATAAATCAAAAGAGGGTAATCTAGGAAAAAGAGTTTGCCAAGAACTTGTGAACTGCAATATACCACCTTGGAGAACTAAGGATTTACCTACAAGCAAGAAATATCCCTAAATGTTGTGTTCAGTGTATCACAGTATACAAGACGGTCAACTCGGTTACCTAAGGTGAGGATAGCAACCTACTGTGGAATTCCAAAATATACCCAAAGGTACATGGAAGTGCAGTCCGTGTTAGTGTTGTCTAATGCGTAACTGTATGATGAGAGTGTCCCCATATACTTTTTATACGTGGAGCGCCATTCGATATATCCGAAGGTACGTGGAGAACAATCTGATACACTTACGTACATGGAACAAAATATCACCCCTAGAATGCAACACTGGAAAAAAATGACATCTCCTATGTTTATAGATGTCAAAACACGTCTCTAGCCTAGACCTCTAGATGTTTGCGTTAATATTTCAAATGCTACTTAAGATTGATTCAATAAATTTTAAAGTTTATCTTGAATTATGTTTCAATTTCCAAGGCTCCCCGCGAATTTCACCTGAATATCCTAAGAATGCAATCTAACATGATAAAATGAAATTTGTCTTTTCAATAAAAATCCGTGTACGAGAGGGAAGAGGACAAAGATTAATGCAACATACAAAATGCAACAAACAAAAATTGTTAGATCAATTCCCTTAATGCAACTGTTCCAATTTCCAATTTCACACACAAAACCTTAAATATAATGCAAAATGAAAAATGATGAGATTTTTCTTTTCAATCCTCTTAATTTCCAAATGAAATGAAAACTAAGATGCTTTCTAAATCACTGATAAGAGAAACAATACAAAATTATGACAATAATATCAATTTTTTCAAGAAATCAATGATCAAGAAAAAGTTCGCCAATGACCTAATTGACAAGAGCAAAGCAAAATCCAAACAAATTCTTATCAAAGGCTATTAAAACCAGAAGGAAACAAAGTGAATGATTTTCAGAGACCAAGGCACACTTAAGGGCATAAAGAAAACTAGTTGGAACAAAGCATATCAGAGAGAAAGGAAAAATATAATTTTTTGCATCTTCCATGGATTAGCGCAGGTGCAGAACTGACACCAGTACTTAGCAGTGCAGGTGCGGAGAAGGAGGAGGTGCACTGGAGCACTCTGCCTCCAGACCAGGGGGTGCGTTGAAGTAGATTTGGCCAAATTATGACATAAAAATTAAATCAATCTTGGAGAAGAGCTTTCATAGGGTCAATCAAGGTCTAAGTGAGGCAATCAAGGCCGAGTCAAGAGGTGAAAAATGTGCTAAGGTTAAGGAAACCACTAAGGGAAGAAAATGTTCCCCAATAGATTCTCTAATTTACTATGCAAAATTTACAGTTGCGAGCAAAAGTCATTTCCCTAGACCTATTGGATTGGTCTAGAACAACAAAAGGAAAATAATATATAATTTTCCTTAGAGAAATTGAAGAATGGGAAAGAAGCCTATTTGGAATTTGTCGCAATATTTAATTTCCTACTTTCTTGTAAGCTCCAATCATAGCTCCGAGTGCTATAATTAGAACCTGTAAATGCAACTAAAACAAGCCAATGATCCACAACATCTATGTAACATAATTCAATTACTCTATTCAATGAATCGAAAAGTCATTGAAATATATGAATGTAAATGTAACACAACACATATAGGAAAACAAAATACTCTTTGTATTAATAGAAATAGGAGAGAGTTTATAAGCAATAATAGTAGCTAATCTTGTAGAGACAATTTTTTTCATCTTACAGGGATCAACACAGGTGTAGGACAAGCACGAGTGCTCTACAGTGTAGGTGTAGAGAAGGAGAAGGTGCACTGGAGCACTTTGTCTCCAGACCAAGGGGTGTGCTGAAGTAGATCCGACCAAATTACGACACAAAAATTAAATCAAGCTCAAAGAAGGGTTTTCCTATGGTCAATCAAGGTCAGAGTGAGGCAATCAAGGTCAGCTCAAGAGGTAGAAAAGGTACTAAGGTCAAGGAAACCACTAAGGGAAGAAAACGTTCCCCAACGGAGTCGCCAATTTGTTATGTGAAATTTATGATTGCAGACAAAAGTAATTTCCCTAGACCTAGTGAACTGGTCTAGAACAACAGAAGGAAAAGAATACAAAGCTTTCCTTAGAGAAATTGAAGAATGGGAATGAAGCCTACTTGGAGCCTACTGCAAATTTTTTTTTCCTCCTTGATGTAACTCCAATCGTAGCTACGAGTGCTATAATTAGAACCTGTACATGCAACTAAAACAAGCCAAGGGCCCACAACATCTACATAGCATAATTCAATTACTATATTTAAAGAATCAACAAGGCATTGAATTATTTCTATCTTGTTCCATCACTATCGACCTTTGGACCTCCACCCTTACCCACCTTCACCTACCTATTATCTGGGGGGGATAGACTACCAAGGAAGCTTGGGAAAATTGGTGGTCATTTACTACATCGCCCAAGACCAGAAACCTTCCCCTTCTCATCTGTTGGGAAATCTGGATAACTAGAAATTACTACATCTTCTGAGACACCGCCCTTCATTGGACTTCTATCTCAGCCAGAATTATAGTTGACTACAACTCTCTCCTTGAGGACTTGGCCACCTCACCTTCCAGGAATACCATTCCCGAATCCATAGATCACTCAAAGCCCTGGGCATTCTTTGATGGCTTCGCACAAGATATAGGATGTGGTGGCGGGGCTATACTACACATTTCAGAAAACCATTATTATCATATTCAAATGGGACTTGGGAATGACACCAATAACTTTGCTGAAATCTCCACGACATACTACCTCATCAAATTTGCTATAGGAAAATATTGTCATAAATTGCAATTCTTTGGTGACTCCAAAATTGTTTATGACTGGATAAACAAAACCACAACCTGTCACACATTCACATTGGGACATATTTTGGATGAAATTCATAGAAGAATCACATATTTTGACAATTTCGTTTGTCATCACATCTATAGGGAACGAAACATCGTCGTTGACCAACTTTCTAAAGTGGCAACAGTCAGGCCATGCAACATCTGGATGATACAGGAGCAGCGGGGAGATGAACATTTCTAGTACTACCACCGACCGTATATGGACCATGCAGAATAGGCTCAATAGGAGCTTGAACTATGAAAATCAAGTCTCTCTTTTTGGATCAGTAACCAGAGAACCCACAGTATAAACATCTTTTTGCCAACGTTTCAAATCCCAACTGGGATCCATCATCAGGACTATCAAGTCTCTCTTATTTTGTTTATTTGAACTATGTATATATATAAAAATACATGTTTTTAGGAATACTCTCTGTGTAGAGTATGTTTTACTTTGATGTCAATTATGCAGTACTATTTAAAAGACTGTCTCGCTGCGTGGAGAACATATTTTGGGATCTCAAAATTTTTCACTGGCACACAACCACGTATTTTGCATATGCACTCAACATCTACAACATGTAATTTTCCTATTAATGAAAATTACAATTTTTCCAAGGGGAAAAAAGAATCAACAAGGCATTGAAATATATGAATGTAAATGTAACACAACACATATAGGAAAACAAAATACTCTTTGTATTAATAGATATATGAGAGAGTTAACAACCAAGAATAGTAGCTGGTCTTGTAGAGATATCCCCAAGTTGACTTGTCCTTCGTTATCACAAAGCGCACGTAAATGTCACCCTAATGCATGAAGATGATGAATCCTTTAGTTTCAAAGTAGCAACATGAGGGCATAATTAGTCTCCAAAAGCCAACCCCGATGTTATGGATGACAATAAATTTATAGAAGAGGAATGGAAATTTAGGATTTACCATAATGAGATTGATATCCATTATGTTGAGATTGCAACAAGATGATGGAGTTGTCAGAAGGAAATACGTTTTCTTTGTGGGTCAACTGAGTTGTTGCATGCATGACTTTAGTTAGAACTCAATCAGTTGAGTTTGGTGGAGTTGATTGTGGAGTTGATGGAGTTGTGTTCAGTTTGACTTGGTTAAACTAGTTGTAATTTGTCTAACTGCAAATAGATTAATGATGAGTTGTTAAACTAATTATTAACTCATAATGCAACTAAAGAATATATCAGTTAACTCAGTTGCATGTCAGTGCATGTTCAGTTCAGCAGGGACAGGTGTTAGAGGATCAGATTGCTATCAGTTGTGACTATAGTTGTGCATGAGGATTTCACAATCAATGGAATGAGTTATGCCAATGAGATTGGCCAATACAAGTGATTATAGCCTCTGCTCACGTGTTCCCAGTGTGAGTGATTCTTTTGAGGTAAATATGAGTTTGGTTCAACCATTCTCATCCATTCTTGAGCAGGTATTGAGCAGTGGAGGCAGGCAAGCAGTGGAATAGATTTGGAGATCAGATCTGAATTGTATTGTGTGTAACAGGTGGAGATAGTGCTGGATACTTGTGAGAAGTATTGACTATTGTGATGTTACATGTTCTCAATCATTAATATACAGATAGTGTGGGGTTTTCAACTGTAAGCTTTCCCCGGGTTACATACTGTGTTAATGCGTGCATGCTCTTGATGTTTTATTGTTATTGATGCTGCTATATTGATGATCAACATAGAGGAGCTTATGTATTGTGTATGTATTCCGCAATAGTACATGATCAAGATAATCTCCATTGAATATGTGTTTATTATTCAAAATTTCTACATGGTATCAAAGATGTTGATCATCAGATCTACTATTCAGGAAGTGTTTACATTCTATTTCTTCACAGAGTCTGTAATCGGGCCAGGTAGCCTCTGGATTCATCCTTCCTTTGGAAGGTGAGATATCCAGTGAATGCCCATATAGTCGATCTCTGTACAAGAAATACCTTGTTCTCACGAATTCTAGATCGGAAGCAGTTGAGTTGGAGCTGGTGGAATTCGAATTTGCAACATTGTTTTCTTGGTGTCAAAACTAAGATGTCTTTCACAGGATTGCGATTGGAGTATGCCCTTGAGGGCAGTACGAACTATATTGCATGGAAGGACATGATGGAGGCAGTATTGGATGATAACGAGCTAAAGGAGTTCATAGAGACGGATGTCCCAAAGCCTACTGATGCTACTCAACCTGATGCTTGGCAAAAGAAGACCGCAAAATGTCGAAGGATTCTGTTGGAGGGCGTGAAGGATCACATTGTGTCCAACCTCCATGGAAAGGCTACTCCATATTTGATGTGGAAATTGTTAACAGAATTATTACAAAGCAAGAGCGATCAGAGGAAGCTGGCGCTCAAAGATAAACTCAGAAACATCAAATGCGAGAAGGGTGATAGTATGCCCAAATATCTCACGAAGTTCACTCAGTGTCGAGATGAGCTGGGAAGTGTGGGGCTTACTGTCGATGATGAGGACTTGATGAGCTTGGCTCTCCTTGGTCTTCCGAAGAGTTGGCATTCCTATCAGGACTCTGTCAATGGTCAGGAGAAATTGCCAGGATGGGAAAGACTTTGGTCAGATCTTGTGCAGGAGGAGACCAGGCGGAGTACCAGGGACGGATCTTCATCAAAGGGAGCTGATGAAGAAAATTGTGCTTTGGCTGCTAAAGCAAAGAAAGGCAAGAGCAATAAATCTTCTTAGTTTGGTGCGAAAGGCAAGAAGCAGGACATGTCCAAGGTGAAGTGTTTTCACTGTCACCAGCACGGACACTATGCCACTAATTGTCCGCAGAAGAAGAAGAACAAGCAAGCTGCTGGATCTGCAGCAGGAGAAGCTCTAGCCTCACAGCTTGAGCTTGATTTTTCATTGATCGCATGCTTGGTTTCAAGTGTGATGGGATCAGTGTGGTTCTTGGACAGTGGTGCATCTTTTCACATGACGGGAGATAGAGATTTGTTTTCTGACCTGGAGGACAAAGATCTTGGAGTGCACATC
>APFE031703980.1:31750-57266 GCA_000404065.3 Pinus taeda | reverse complement strand
CTAGGATTGGAAATATGGCAGCGCAATGGTGGACTGTTTGTTTCTCAGGGTAAGTATGCTCGGGAGATACTGGAGAAGTTCAACATGCATGGCTGCAAGTCTATTGATACTCCTCTTCCTGGAGGTTGGAGGAAGGAGGATGCTACTTCGGGAGAAGAAGTGGATGCCACTGTTTATCAACAGTTGGTGGGGTTGCTGATGTATTTGTTCAGTACACGACCCGATATATGCTATGCAGTTAAACAACTTTCACAAGCTATGGTTAAGCCTACCAAGCTCTTCTAGAAGGTGGGCAAGCATGTCTTGCATTATTTGAGAGGCACATCGGGATATGGACTGTGGTATAGACAGGAGGATGAGGTGAAGCTATGTGGCTTCATGGATGCAGATTGGGCAGGGAGCCCAACAGACAAAAAGAACACATCAGGAGGGGTCTTCAATATTGGATCGACAACAGTTTCTTGGTACAGTAGGAAGCAGAGATCCGTGGCACTCAGTTCAGCAGAGGCTGAGTATATGGCAGCAAGTTTGCCTGCATGCGAGGCTATATGGATGAGGAAGATTCTAGTTGGTTTGTTCGGTTCTCATTTGGATCCTACTATGATTTACTGTGATAACCAGAGTTGCATTAAACTCTCGGCTAATACTATATTTCATGTTAGATCTAAACACATTGACATCAGGTACCATCATATCAGAGATTGTATGCAGCAGAGGATCATGTTACTTTCATACATTCCAACGGAGGATCAGGATGCTGATATTCTGACGAAGGCTCTCACTAGGAGCAAATTCGAATACCACCGAGGCAGGATAGGGGTTGTTGATAATCCATATCTTCTCGAGAGGGAGTGTTGAGATTGCAACAAGATGATGGAGCTTAGTGAAAAGAGTCGCCTTCACTAAGTGGGCCCACAGGCAAATTATGGCGCAAAGTCTATTTTTAGACTATGTCTATTGTTAGACATATGGATCATGTCTATGAGTTGCAGGATGCTGTTTATGGATGATTGGTCAAGTTGGCAAAAATAGATGGACTTCTATTTTTAGACAACAATGGTGACACTGTCAAGTCTAAATATATAGCAGTCAAATATTATTAGCTTATAATAATATTTAGACTATAAACTTTATCTTATTCTCTTGGAGCACTTCAGTTTGAGCTACAGATGTGGCACATGCAGTTGTCAGAAGGAAATACGTTTTCTTTGTGGGTCAGTTGAGTTGTTGCATGCATGACTTCAGTTAGAACTTAATCAGTTGAGTTTGGTGGAGTTGATTGTGGAGTTGATGGAGTTGTGTTCAGTTTGACTTGGTTAAACTAGTTGTAATTAGTCTAACTGCAAATAGACTAATGATGAGTTGTTAAACTAATTATTAGCTCATAATGCAACTAAATAATACATCAGTTAACTCAGTTGCATGTCAGTGCATGTTCAGTTCAGCAAGGACAAGTGTTAGAGGATCAGATTGCTATCAGTTGTGACTATAGTTGTGCATGAGGATTTGCACAATCAATGGGATTGAGTTATGCCAATGAGAATAGGCCAATACCAAGTGATTATAGCCTCTGCTCACGTGATTCCCAGTTGTGAGTGATTTTTTTGAGGTAAATACGAGTTTGGTTCAACCATTCTCATCCATTCTTGAGCAGGTATTGAGCAGTGGAGGCAGGCAAGCAGTGGAATAGATTTCGAGATCAGATCTGAGCTGTATTGTGTGTAACAGGTGGAGATAGTGCTGGATACTTGTGAGAAGTATTGACTATTGTAATGTTACATGTTCTCAATCATTAATATACAGATAGTGTGGGGTTTTCAGCTGTAAGGTTTCCCCGGGTTACATACTGTGTTAATGTGTGCATGCTCTTGATGTTTTATTGTTATTGATGCTGCTATATTGATGATCAAAATAGAGGAGCTTATGTATTGTGTATGTATTCCGCAATAGTACATGATCAAGATAATCTCCATTGAATATGTGTTTATTATTCAAAATTTCTACAATTTATGATTGGAGGATGAAATCAAGGGATAAGAGGTGAAGTCTCCAAGGTAGGATCAGATAGGACTCGAGCTTCTTATCCAAGGTAAATGGTTAAAACAACCCTTGGAAGCTTCTGGAAGAGGAAGCTTCAATAATATTTTTAATTTTCCTGGATTTCTAGAATAAGAGCACCCCTAGTAAGGTGAAATTAGTGCTGACAAGCATTGATGTAGAAGGGATCAACCGGCGCTGAACGCGGGTGGCTAAAGGGCCAGGGTGCACCGGGGCTAAAAATATTTATTTTAAGTAGTTAATCCAAGAAATTCATACTTTTTGGAAAGGTCATGATTAGGTATTTGTGTAGGGATAATGACAACATGTTCATGGATGTGGATTGATCCGATTTGTAGGTCGATTGATAGAATGTGACAAAATGGCCCATAATAATGATGTCCTTCTTGTATTAGCTATATATAATTAGGTTCCATGATTATCTCATAAAGAAGGGAGTGGGAGTGGGAGAAGGTGAGGTAGAGGAATATGGCATAAGATTGTCCAATGAATATTTTGATGGCTTTATGTCAAGTAATTATTGAGATTGTTTCAAGTATGCACTATTACTTTATAATGACCATCAAGTCACAAATGAGGCATAATCACTTCAATCATGCACCAAGTAAATTGCTAGCATTGACTTTGATTTACAATGAATAGCTACGCATTCCTTTCATTTTCAAACTTGCCCTTCCTCCTACCTTTGTATGGTGTGAGGAATAATGAACACCTATCTATTAAATTGCATGCATTCACTAGATGTTTCAATGGGTTGTAGAGTGCATCATTAAAGGAGTGTAAAACAAAACATTAAATGAATCAAGGATAACACAAAAATAGGAATTTGAATAAGTGATCAAGATTGTTTATGTGGGTGATAAACATTTCAATCCTTACCAAAGCTAACCCAAACTCAATTTCCTCTCATTCTAAATGTGTTATTTTATTATTTTTTGGATTCTTTAATAAGTTTCAACCATCAATGCTCTATTAGTGCCACATCCATTTTCAAAGGTCACATTCACATTTACACCTTGTTAAAGTAGTTAGAGTTTTAGTTCAATTTTGAGGTCAACTTTGTTTAATCATGTAATGAACTTCACTATGGAAGCTTAAATCTAGTGACACATGAAGTGAGATTTCCGAATGATTGATTTTTTGAGGATATTTTCCATTCAAAATCAGGAAAACCCCTTGGGAGTATCATTCACCATGCATGGAGATTGGATCATGGTGGGACTTTGATCATGCTTAAAATTTCTACTAGTCTCTTGTCAAATTGTTGGTTGAGGAGGAGGTATTCACTTGTAAGTGGTCAACTCGCTTGATCCAAAGCTCCTTCTTATTTCATGATTCTACAGTAGAAATAGAACAACTATGCCCACTAATGTATCCAACTCATTACTCACTTTTACAATCCCATTTGCTTATTTAAATGGTATGCTAATTTATAGTATAACAAAAAGGGCAATGAAAGTATATTGATTTTCTTCTTCGTTATATCACCTTTCTCGGTAGTTATGGGTATTAAGCTTGGTATTCATTGTAGATTTTAACTTTTAAAGTTTATTAGTCATTATGTGTCTTGAATATAGACTTCTAGTAAATGATTTGCATTGATTGGCAAGTTTTTAATGTTTAAATTTTTCCTTTATCTGATGCCCTTAAAATAGTTTCAATTTTCCACAGTCTACCGTAGGAGAGGTGTTGAGGGTGTTAAGCATAACATTTATTGTAGATTTCAACTTCTTTTAGTTTATCATTCTTTATTTTATTTGTCTTGATTATTGATTCCTAGTAATTGATTTGAATTATTTCACATTTTTTTAGTATTTAAACATTTCTTTTATCCAATGCCCTCAAATTTCCATAGTTTCACATATGAGAGGCTTTGATTTTTGATTCAAAATAATTTTCTTGATTTGAGATGATATTACCAAACCTTAGTTCTTACTTGGAAAGTGTTTATAACACTTTCTTTCTTACTTTTACTTCTCCTAAATTTATACTTTGAACTATTCTTTAATTATGTTAGAAGCTAAATATCTATTAAATTTAGTGGCAAAGCCACATTAACATTTCATTAAATGGTGGTAGAACCAAGTTAAGATGGGACAAAATAGTGGCATGAACAATATTGCATATGATAATAGTTTAAGCAGGAATCCTAAAAGTATAGATTTTTCAGGCATTTTTTTGAAAAATCTAGTTGAAATTTTTGAAAATCTAGGTTACAATTACAAAACTATAGAATTTTAGGTGTCCTCCGGGGGTTTTTGAAGGTGTTGAATCTACTTCTATCTTCAACATCTAAATTAGAATGCTTCTAAATCAAGATTTTTGCAAAATAAAAAACTTCCAATTCTAATGAAAAAGTTACCCTACAAACCTAATTATCTCTTTATTAAACAATGGTATTACATAAATGCTCAACTTTTATGTCTCTATCTTTACTTTTCACAAACTTGAACCTTTGTCTTTCTCCTTAAACTCCAACCCTAAAATTACAGCAAATAAACTTTTATCTTTATCCTTCAGCTCCCACCATCCTCTTAGCAATATTGTAAGGTCCATGGTGGGGTGACTAAATTCATAATATTTAAGTTAAATCCTATTACAACTTTACCTTTAGAAAAAATTGAAGAAATTATAAGCTTCAGGAATTACTAATAAGAAGAAATTATAAGTTTCAAGAAATATTTCATCTTCTTCTATCTTTCTAAATTGTCCTGATGATGGACCCCCTTTGAGGTTTGAAACGTCGGCAGAGTAAAATTGAAACTGTGGACAATCCGGATCATGATTCTACAAGAAGAGAAGTGTTAATCTATGAGTTAACAATTAAATTTACAAAATAATAGTGCATGACAACTCTTTATTTTGTGTATTATTCCAGCCTTTTTCTTGTCCACATATAATAATGAAATATCAAAATTGAATTAAAAAAAAGTGCAAAATATTTTTCAAGTGCAACTGTGATCTCTTGAATGCACCAGCTTTACACCTGAGAAAGATGTCTTGCATGCACTAGCTTTACACCTGAGAAATACTATGACAAAGAGGGGCATGAAGCACAAATGGTTGACGCTAAAATGCACATTGCATGGACTTTGTCCATCTAAACATGTTAATTCAGTGAAAAGAGCAGTTGTCTCGCGCTGTCAAGAATGGTTGACGAAGCAAAGAATAACTTCCTGAGATTGCGAATACACAGTAAATGGATTTTTCCCCACGTTTATTCAGTGAAAAGAGTAGCTATCTTGCGCTGTCAAAATTGTTGAAACAGCAAAGAATAGCTTTCCGAGATTGCGTTAAGAATATTTTCACTTTTTCTCAAATGTTCTTTAAAGATTGGGTTGAAGTATTTATGGTTTTTCTTGTGACCAGATTAAGTGCAGTCAAGTTTTTGATTATAGATTTTGAGAATATTCAGAATAATAGTTAAGTGGAACAATTTATCCGATTTGAAGTTGATTTTATTATTTTTATTTAAATCTAAACAGTTTGTAAAATCTATAATAGTTAAGTGAAACAATAATAGTTAAGTGAAACAATCTATTTTATTTGATGTTGATTTTATTGTTTTTTCTAGGCCACTGAGATGGGGACGGTCAATTTTTTGACCGCGTCCATATCTCTAGGATTCCCAAATATTTGGGAAATCTGCAATCAACTTAAACTTACCATTTTTTGTTATCTAAATCCAAAATGTTTTTAAAATCTATAATCCAAAAGGGTTAAACTTTCCAAATCTAGAATATTCTTAAAATCTATAACGGTAAACAGTTCAACCTGCCCAAATAATTGCAAAAGGAATTGACATAACTGCTGTACAATACCGTTACACTGCGATTTAAATTGCATTGTGTTATACTCTGTGATCGAAGGCCTCATTGCCGCTTGTTGATAGATGTAAATGAGACTACATATATTTAACCATGAAAGAATCGCCATAGCAGCTTTTGTTCACTGGTTTTACTACTGGGGTTTTAATGGTTGCATTTTAGCAAGGAGGATCTCCTGGCCACAAGCATGCAATCTGAGCTTGAATGTTGTGGCTAAAAGCAGAGGAAGAATTCCTTCTCCCGTTTGTATGTGTGCAGATGTCGTTATGCAAATGCCATACCAAGGAACAAATTCCCTACACAAAAAGAAACAAAAACGATCGACCCCTATCCATACTGTGTCTCCGATATGTATTTAGACTTGATTAAGTTTTTGCATAACATCTCACATCACATCATGCTACACATGACGCGAAGAGACAATAGGATCTCTAATAAGATGATTTTTGCATCTAGGCAATGGTGAATGATGGATAATCCTTAGAATCCTATCTAAGGATTTAAATGAGGGATTGTTTTAATGGTTTTTTTGATTATCTTATTAGTTTTTTGCTTTATTACAGTTGACATCATAGGTGTTTGGTCCTAAACCAACCAACAATATATGTAACAGTTGATTTGAAAACATTAAGAAATATATTCAGTGATTGAGAAAATTTAATTGAAGACAAATTGGAAGGAGGTACACTTATCCACGACTGGAGAGGTGTTGTATACATGGGCCTTGTATATGTTGTATGCATGAGGCGAAGTGATAATGTTGACACTCTAAATGTTTTTCTTAGAATTGGAATGAAATTGGATTGGCTATTACATCAAAAACACTCAAATATATATAATTGATGAAGACGAGAGACATTTCTATTTTCTAATATATTAACTCTTTTAAATTTCTAATGAATTTTATTTTAAACATATTAAGTATAAGTTCAATAACATTATTTTTTATTATTGAAGATTCACCAACAATGAGAATAAAAGCCAATGTGGTTTTCATCACTAATAATTGTGTAATTAGAGAAGCACCATTATGTGTATGTGAGGTGAGTGAAGACTTGACTATCTCTTTTTTCACCACCAACATACTACTACCTTTCTCCTCTTTTTCTAACAATATGATATCTAAATAAGGTACTTACTAGATGAATTGGAGTATGTAATCGGCTCAACCATGTAGAGCCATATTGGTACCTTTGTCAAGCCTTGCTAATTTCAATTCCCTTTTCAAAAATAATTGTCATTACTAGGTGATATTTTGAATTTTGTAGCATATCCTTTTCCTCATGGATTTGTAATGAACCATTGCACAAGAAGATAGTTTATGTCTAATTAAAGGTATACTACTCTGTAGATGAAGTCCTATAAGCTACACAAGCATATCCTAACTACACAATTAATTGCTTGATCATGAAATAGTAATATAAAATATTTTCCATAGTTCTTTCTACCATAATAGTTTCATACTTTATATATCCATACTCTAAATATCCATTATAGGAATAGAATCTTACTCTAAATATCTATCATGGGATTTAACCTTACCATCTTCATGACGAGGGGTTTAATAATTATATGACTTTGAGAGCGAAGGATCATGTGGTGGTGGTGATAGAAAAGGGATAAATATAACGATTAATGGCTATATAGTTAAAACATGTGACATGTAGCTAGTAAATATTAAATATATATGTTATACCAAAGTCATTTATAGCTATTTATGTTAGGATGAAGTGTTGATACAAAATAATTACATTGCAAGGTACCTCAATACCTTAGATCAATGAGGGTGAATTACTTGGTGGAGACTACACGCTCATTATTTTCTATCTATAAGGTTGTTAATAACCATCTATATATTTATAATAATTATCACAATCTCTAGGAAATACAATTCTTTTAATAAAGAGATTTTCTCAAGCTTGTGCCAATTAAACTTATTCATATCATTTTAAGACTTTCAACACTGGAAAATAAACAAAGTATTTAAAGTATTTTTATATGAAAGTTGGAACCTATCATAAAATTACATAATTTAATGTTATTCCTTATAACTTTAGCAAAATAAAGTAACCAATATAAAATGCATATAACAAAACTAAGGATATGCCTTTACATGAAATATTTTGAATGATAATTAATGCATTTTTTTTAATGATTATTACAATTGAATATGTATAAGGTGGGACGATACTCCAAATAGTTGCTTCTCATTTTGTAAGATAAAAAGGGAAAGAGTGGGGCTAAATTTGTTCATCAAGGCTAAGGTGTTCACAACCATGGCACAACACTCTCCAACTAGGGGAGAGATGTCTATTGTTGTGTAGGGACCAATGGTTGTCATAGTACTGGTCCCACCAAGCCACCAAAACTTGAAACATATATTACCAATATTTAAACAAAAATAAATAATATTAAGTGCAAATATATTTTAAATTATGTCCAAAATTTGCCCATATGTTGAATTGGCCCACAACTGTCCATAAATAGTCTTTTTAATATTAAGAGTACAAAACATCTTGTCCCAACTACCTCTAGGTATGCTTTGACATACAAATAAATACAACTATAAATGATCGTGTTGGTGCTAAATTCGACCCTCTTTGAAAATTGGGCTACCTCTAAGGGTTCCTATTTATGCCAGTTTTACATGACCCCCTAGATTCATATTTGACATGTTATTCCTAGTCACACAAAAAGTCAAATCAGGAAAATAAATTAAAAATTGTCAATAATGAAAAATCACATTAATGATATTTTGCGACATTATTTAAATAATGTCACATATCCATATGAGTGTGTGTTATTGTTATTATTGTTATTATTTTAATGTTATTTATCACATATAAATAAATATACATAAATAATTAACCATACTAATTAAGATGGCATAACAATACACACCACTAAAACATTATTAAAATCATAATTATAACTGAACATAATTAACAACTAACTATTCACAAAAATGGGAGTAGTGTCCACAAAAAGGGGAGTAGTGTCCTAAAAGGGGAAATGTATAAAGATCCACTATAATAAACTAAATTAAAGGTAATTATGTTAATTTTTCTTAAACTAATGAATTGTAACAATCCCACCCATGACCCTCTCATAAAACACAGTGTAAATATTTTTCTATACGTGAAATTTGAAAAAGAGGGCTAAGTCAAGGGGACATGGATTCTAGAGCTATGGAGGAGGATTGCTTGCTTAGGATGATTTGGTTTCTTGTGCAGAAACCTGAATGGTAGGACAACCATTAAAACTGGTTGGTGCAGGAATTTAAGAGACCGGTTCTTGAATTAAATGGGTTGCAAGAGAAAGTACACATGCACATGTTGCTTGAGAAATAACATTGGGAAAAGAGGACAAATAATCCAACAGAGAAATTGCGCATTTCCGGTCAACAAGGACATAAAAAAAAAAAATTCAAAACAAGGAAAATACAATAGGAGGATTCATTTGAGAGAAATCAGAGAAGATTTGGAGCATCTAATGAGAACAATCGGCAGACAACTCTGAAGAGAAGAGAAGAGAAGAGAAGGGAAGAGAAGGGGATTGGTTCTCTGGTTTCGTGGAGGTTGTGGGTTGAGTTGCTAGACTTTGGAGCCTTGTAATAGCTTGGGGTCCTTGGAGGCTGTGGGTTGAGACAAAGATCTCTAGAGCCCTGTAACAACTTGGGTGCCTGGAGGCTATGGGTTGGGATGGAATATCTGGAGCCGTGTAAAAACTTGGGTCCCTTGGAGGATGTGGGTTGAGATAGTAGACACTAGAGCCTTGTAACAACTTGGGAAGAGGCCATCCTAAAGTTGCATCAAAGGAAGACCTGATTGATGACTTGTGGTTACTGCATTATTATAACAGTGGATTCTAGACTCTCTAGAAGGGGGTGAATCCCCGTGTGAGAACTTGGGGGTGAGGTGGAGCACCTTTGGACTCCCTATGCTATTGAAGGAAGCATTGGTTAAATGATGGTATTGAGGAAGGAGGTCTTCTGGAGTCCCTGTTTCAGTTGGCAGCTGATATTTTAACCCCTTAGGCAAGCATCCCCCTCAAACTCTGGAATTTGGCTTGAGGGTGACAACTACAAGTAAGTGTGGTTGCAACTGTCAATGGTTGGGTGGAGAGTCCTTGTCCCAGACTCAATTACCCTATAATTTTAAAGATAAGTATCTAATAGTACTTGTTTATTTGTTGATGAACCATGACGCATTCTTGACTATGATAGTTTTGGATTATGGAACTATATTTGTGTTGTTTATGTATGAATATGTGGATGCATTTTTATGCAGATACAATATTGGTGGAAATATTGAATATATATGTGTGTGTGTGTGTTGATTCTCTAGAATGAATAATACTATTAAATAAGCTAATTAAGCATGAGCTTTTGAAATGAAAATAAGATGTTATGTGAATAACTTACTGGTGTTGATCACATAACAACATATGCACAAATGTGTAATAAACCATATGAAAATACGAACCAATCTAATGATGGGTTGAACCTTAATCTGAATGAAATGAATAACTGGAATGAGAACAACACATAAACGAACGATAGAGGAACATAAGGCCATGTTGCAGGCCGCAACAAGGCCATAAGAGCTTGGAATAAAACTTGAAACAGTGGGCCCAAAAACCATTTATTAATATTAAACAGTTACATTGAAGGCCGTCTGCTCAACAAGGTCTGCATTCACTTACATCCATTTATTTTCCTAAGTTACAAGTTTCTTTTCCGTGCAACAAGCATTACATGAGAATTGAGGGTTATTCCCTTGGGGCCATATGAGCTTATCAACTTCACCTAAATGGCCTTCAACCTTGCATTATGAGGAGGCTTGATGTCTTTCTTTGGCCTCCTAGTGCCGCTAGTGACGTAGTGGGAGGTTTTGTATAGGACCATGGAATGCCTTAATAAACCATTGACATTGACATAAAGCCTTGACATTGATCCAAAGGTCTCTCAGACCTCTAAGACAATTTCCTGGTTAATAAAGCTAGCTCAAGGAGGTCTGTGCAACAATAAATATTGTCCTTGGGGTGATTGTGGGGATCCCCTTCTAATTTGCAACATAAGGCCAGGTCGATATCCTTTAATCGAGCCATGACAAAGAGTGAGAGAAAAATTGTTGTAGTGCAGAGGGATCATGCCTTGAACTTCTAAGAAAAGATTGGGTAACCTTACCCTTTTGCTGATAAGAACCCTAGCCGTAGAGGCTTCCCATTGGTGTAACTTGATTCTCTGCTAATATGATTAGTTATGAAAGTGTTGACGTGGACCAGAAGGAATACCTTGGAATATTGTTACGGGAAGTAAAAGTGGCATTTTTGGTAGTGTTTCGGAAGGGACTGAATGAGATAATGTGGGTCGACTGCATGGCCATACACACAAGCCTAAAAATTCTCTCATTGGCAGAGGAAGGACCCACAACCAGGTTAGCTTGATGATGTGTTCCTAACAGAATAAAGTTTCACCATAAGATATGAGGTGCCGAGATAATTTCAAGCATCAGGAGAGGTTGAGCGGGGTGACATGTCTAGTAGGACCCACCTGAAAACGTGCTAGCTAATGCAGAGAGTGGAAATTGTTGGATTTTGGTGGTCATAGAATGTTGTAGATTGACTCGGGAAAATCCAGATTGCGAGTTCTGATGGTGGGAGGCAGGGACTATCAACTACGACTTGTGGCAAAGGACTCTAGGCATTGAGGCTCAAATTATTTGGTGGGTATGAGTGGTATCATCTGTGATGGATTATGATTTGTAGTCTGTAGGTTGCAGTAAGAAGATTGTTGTATTACAGAAACTATGTGTTGGCATGATCATCATGTGCAGGCAAAATCTTATGGCAACCCTGTAAGGGCAGGACCCCATGTCTAATGGATATTTATTTGGTTGATGATGCACTTGAATTTTAATTTATGCACATGAATTATTAAATATGGTTAGCATGCTAACATGATTGTCGTGCCATAGAAGAATTCTCCATGACAGCTCCATGAATGCAAGGTTCATGATCATCATGGTATTTTATTTGATTATTGCATGAGAATCTAACAGCGTGTCTAGTTGACAACACAACACAAGCATAATAAAACATAGGAAATACAACAATGATGGCTGGAATGGTCGAGTACAGTTTTGATCAATTACAACATGGAAGTTTTGGGGTTATAGTTAATGAAGAAGAGAGATAAATTGGCCAAGAGGGAGGGAATCACTCCCCAGATTGGATGAACACCCTGAGATGCTTGAGGGTTGAGGTGATAAACTTTAAGGATGATAATGAGAGGCTAGTAAGAGCCAAAGAAAGGTAAGAAGAGCTCAACGTATTCATCCTGTAAAGTCTCTCAAATTGGCAGAGACAAAGGCAACGTGAGTTGAGAGTCAATCATAAAGACAATAAAAGTCTTCATGAGTAACAAGAAAACACCAATGGAGGAGATGGTGGCATGTCCAGAAAGAGGCATAGACGAGGGAGTGAGGACACTATGCCAAGAGGTGAGCCTTTAAACACTACAAGGGGAGGAACCAATATGCATGTGTATTATTCAAGCAAACCATCTAGTTCTGCTTCTCAGAGGCACCACCATTCTCACCATCACCATCGTCATCATTCAAGAAATAAAGGAAAGGATCACATGCTTGAAGAGCTCATGAAGGCTAAGCCACCCACATTTGATGGGGATATGAAGAAGGCAAAGGATGCAAAAGATTAGCTGTTGGGAATGATACATTTTTTTAGAATACATGACTATTTCGAGAATATGAAAGTTAGAGTCACCACCTATAGCCTGAAGGGAAAATAAAATATATGGTGAGAGGCTTTGAAGAATGTTGGAGGTATTGTTGAGAGAGAATTGACCCGGGATAAGTTTGAAAATCTCTTTAGGGAGAAATACTTGTCTGAATGCTATTATGATAGTAAGGCAAGAGAGTTATATGAACTCAAAATGAGCCAGTTAACCAGTGATGAGCATGTCACAAAGTTTTGAGAACTATTGAGGTATGTGCCGTATCTCAAGGATGAAAAAGCCAAAATTAAGAGATTCATCAACGAAGCCTATGACATTTAGGGATAAAATTGAGTTACCGGAACCCAAAACCTTAAAAGATGTAATCAAGAAGCTAGAAATTTTCTATGAGAAAGAAAAACAAAAACCTGATATTAAAAGTAATTGGCAGGCTAAAAGAAGCACTAGACATAAGAATAATTGGCCCATGAAAAGCTCATAAAGAAAAAAAGGTAAGCACCCAATTCATACAAGACAATTTCAACAGAAAGCCAATGTTGTTTTTAAGAAAAATGTACAACAATCAACATCAACACAACCCAAGTTCGAAGGCCGAGAGCTACTCAAGTGCTAGACTTGTGGTGGGAACCACAGGAGGAGAGATTGTCCACATCTGTAGGATGTTGGGAAAAATATTTACAGTGCTAAGGGGGTGATCATGATGGATGAAGTATCTCAGAGTATGTCAAGAATTTATACAACAGTGGACAACTTCCAAGCATATAACGGGGCATCCATCATTGAGATGGAAGGTAAGCTACAAGAGAAAGTCATTTATATTTTAATTGATCCAGGTTCTAATTATAGGTGTGTCAGCCCATAACTTGTTGAGAAATGTGGTTTGGGCAAGGAGTTTCATGAAGGACCTTGGTTGTTCAGTAGGAAACCGAGACAAAAAGAAAAAATGAACCATTGGGTAAAGTACTATGTATTTAAGCTCAGTAGCATGGTCGCAAAATCTTACTTGAATGTGTTTCCATTGGGTGTGCATGACATATTATTGGGCATGGACTGGTTGTACTTACACCAAACCAAGGTAAATTGATATGAAAAAGAAATTGAATACTTGGATGACAAAGGAACAAAAAAAGTCTTGCAAGGCACAAAAAATCCCATTTTAGTGAGGTTAATCACGATTAAGCAAGCCAAATGTAATAACAGAAAAGTATGCATGCTAATTTCTGTGCAAGTTTCCAAGAATGAGGAAAATGACAAAGAAATAGAAGATGAGGAAGTTGAATTGCTACAAAAGTACCCTGTTTTGTAGCAGTACACATATGTTTTTCCATTGAAGGTTCCTAGATTACCTCCTCATAGGGAGATGAATTTCTCTATTGAGTTGGTACTTGGAGCAACACTAGCGTCTAAGGTTCCATATAGGATGAGCACCCCAAAATTGGTTGAGCTAAAATTATAGCTGAAGGAAATGCTTGAAAAAGGTTACATAAGGCCTAGTGTGTCCCCATGGGGATCACCAGTATTGCTTGTAAAGAAGAAATATGGAACACTCAAATTATGCATTGATTACATGAAGCTAAATAAGGTGACTATAAATAATAGGTACCCATTACCAAGGATTTATGATCTCTTTGATCAGTTGAGAGAAGCAATGATTTTCTCCAAAATTGACATGAGGTTCAACTACAATCAAGTAAGGATCAAGGAGGAAGACATTCATAGAACTACTTTCAGAGTAAGATATGGGCAATATGAGTTCATAGTGGTACCCTTTGGGATTAACAATTCCCCTACCATGTTCATGTGCCTTATGAACAATGTGTTATGTCCTTATCTGGACAAGTTTGTCATCATATTTGTTGATGACATCCTTGTGTATTTAAGGATGGAAGAAGAGAATGAGAAAAATTTAGTTGCAATATTACAAATGTTGAGAGAGCATAAGCTCTATGAAAAGTTTAGAAAGTGTGACTTATTCCAGTCACATATACATTATTTGGGGCATACCGTTTCCAAGGAAGGAATCTCAGTCAACCATGAGAAGATCAAAGCCATAATTGAGTGGCCAACTCCAAAGAGCGTGGGTGAAATTATATTATTCATTGGATTGGAAGGATATTACAAGAGATTTATCCAAAATTTCATCAAGATAGGCTATCCCATTACAACACTGCAGAGAAAAGTAAAAATATTTGAGTGGACTGCACAATGTGCAAAAATATTTGAGCAGTTAAAATAATTGCTCACCAATGCACCAGTGCTAAGATCTATAGATTTTGATAAGGATTTTGTGGTGTGTAAAGATTCCTGCAAAGAATGACTTGATGGAGTCTTGATGCATGAAGGGAAAATCGTGTGCTATGAGTCTAGAAAGTTAAGTGAAAATGAGGTATTATGTAACACATTATTTAGAATTGGCTGCCATCATTCATGCCTTAAAAAAATGGAGGCATTATTTTCTTGGCAACAAATTTATGCCCATGATAGACCATATTGGGCTCAAATATTTGTTTGGGAAACCAAATTTGAATGCTAGGCAAGCAAGATGGTTGGCCACACTCAACAAATTCAACTTTGAAATCAAGTACATAAAAGGTAAAGAAAACAAGGTTGTTGATGCTTTGAGCCGAAGAACCCAAGTAAATCACTTGACAACTGTAATTTCTTACACGACAGATATGATAGAAAGGGTCAAAAGTGTTGGAATGCAAGATGAGAAATATCATCAAGTTAAAGAAAAGTTGCTGCAAAGTGGTCAAGATGAAGAATATCACCTCCGTGAGGACGACCTAATCATGTTTAAAGGCATAATTTATGTGTCTAACAATGATGAAATGAAAAGGTTGATAATGAAAGAGTTCCATGTTGATCCTTACTCAAGCCACCCAAGGTATCAAGGGACCCTTATAGTCATCAAAAAACACTATTACTAGCCAAATTTGAAGAAGGAAGTGGCTGATTTCATGGTATGATGCATGGAATGATAAAAAGTAAAGCCTGAGTGCAAGCATTCAACAAGATTGTTGCAACCTATCCCTATTCCAGAATGGAAGTGGGAGGTAATTTATATGGATTTCATTACAAGATTTCCTAAAACATCCAAGCAGCATGACACAATCATGGTAGTGGTGGATAAGCTAAGAAAGGAAGCTCATTTTGCAGTAGTCAAATCCATTAATTCTGCTAGTGACATAGCACAAATATTCATAAAGGATATTTTGAGGCTGCATGGCATCCATAAGAAGATTTTGTTAGATAGAGATGTTAGGTTCACTTCCAGATTTTGCAAGGAATTGTTTGCAGGAATGGGAACAAAATTGATATTTTGTACAACATATCATCCCCAAACAATTTGGAAAACGAAGAGGATTAATAGAATTCTTGAAGAGATGTTAAGAATGTATGTAATGCATCAACCCAAGAAGTGGGAAGAAAATCTTCCACTTGTGGAATTTGCATACAAAAATGGATAACAAGAATCCATAAAGATGAGCCCATTTGAGGCATTGTATGACTGGAGTTGCAACACTCCTATTAGTTGGAGTGATCTAGTTAACAGGGTCCATGCAAGACATAATATGCTCAAGGATATGGAGCAACAAGTCCAGATCATAAAACAAAATTTTAAAGTGGCATAGGATAGGAAAATAAGGCATGCAGATCAACATAGAGTGCACAAAGAGTTCCAAGTTGGGGAACATGTTTACTTAAGGGTTAAACCTAAGAAGAGTTCCCTAAGTATTGGGACATGTGCCAAGTTGGCATCACAATATTGTGGGCCATTTGAAATCCTTGAGAGGATTGGCCCAGTGGCATAGAGGCTAGATTTACCTCCTTTAGTTGGAGTTCATGATGTTTTCCATGTTTCTTTACTTAAAATATATGTACAAGACTTTAATAATATGATTTATTGGTTTGTGCTACAGGTGGAACTTGTTGAGAATGTAACAAGATGATGGAGCTTAGTGGAAAGAAGTCGTCTTCACTAAGTGGGCCCATAGGCTATTTTTGGAGCAAGTCTATTTTTAGACTATGTCTATTTTTAGACATATGGATCATGGTCTATGAGTTGCAGGATGCTATTTGTGGATGATTGGTCAAGTTGGTAAAAATAGATGGACCTCTATTTTTAGACATATGGGCGGAGTCTATTTTTAGACTGCCAGGGTAAAAATAGAACAGTTGAATATTATTAGATCTTAATAATATTTGGACTATAAACATTATCTTACTCTCTTGGAGCACTTCAGTTCGAGCTACAAATGTGGCACATGTAGCTGCCAGAAGGAAATACGTGGTTCCTATGGGTTAACTTGAGCTATTGCATGGAGGACTTCAGTTAGGACTTCAGTGATTGAGTTATGTGGAGTTGGATCAGGAGTTGATGGAGTTGTGTTTTAGTTTGACTTAGTTGAACTAGTTGTAGTTAGTCTAATTGGAAAATAGACTAATGATGAGTGGTGTGAATTAGTTTATTAATTAATTCACTAATTATTAACTCATAAAGCAACTAAAGAATACATCAGTTAACTCAGTGCATGGACAGTTCAGTGGAGACAAGTGTTAGAGGTGAGTGAAAGGGCAAGACAATTGTCAGTTGTGACTATAGTTGTGCATGAGATTTGCACATGCATGGATTGAGTTGCCAATGAGGATTGCGTAGTGTTAAACAAGGGAAATACGTGAATGGTTCAGCTATCCTCATCCATTCTCTATGCAGGATTGCGCCGTGGAGGCAGACAAGCAGTAGGGGTGATTTGAGGCAGTGATTGATTAAGATCTATGCTGTATTGTGTGTAACAGGTGGAGCTAGTATTGCACTGTGTACTGTTACATGATCTCAATCAATATAACATATAGACAGTTGTGGGGTTTTCAGCTTTATGCTTTCCCCAGGTACATACTGTCTTGATATGTGTGATTGATGCTTCAATGTGCGCATGTGTATGTTTCTGAATACTGCTAAATTGATGATCAACGTAGATGAGATTATGTATTATGCATGCATTCCGCAATAATGTATAATCACGATAATCTTGGTTGAATAAGTGTCATATTATTCATAAAATTTCTACATGGTATCAGAGAAGGTTGATTTGTAGAAGAGATTTCTACAGGATATCAAAGCGAGGATTGATCATTGGATCTATTATTCAGAAAGTGTCTACGTTTTATTTCTTCAAGCAGAGTCTATAATCGGGCTAGGTAGCCTCTAGATTCATCCTTCTTTTGGAAGGTGAGATATCCGATGAATGCCCATACAGTCGATCTCTGTACAAGAAATACTTCGTTCTCACGAATTTTAGATCGGAAGCGGTTGAGTTTTGAGCTGGTGGAATTCAAATTTGCAGCAGTGTTTTCTTGGTGTAAAAGTTGAAATGTCTTTCAACGGATTTCGACTGGAGTATGCCCTTGAGGGCAGCTCGAACTATATTGCATGGAAGGACAGGATGGAGGCAGTGTTAGATGATAATGGGTTGAATGAGTTCATAGATGCAGATGTCCCAAAACCTACTGATGCTGCTCAAGTCACGGATTGTCAAAAGAAGATAGCTAAGTGTCGAAGGATTCTGTTGGAGGGCGTGAGGGATCACTTTGTGTCCAGCCTCCATGGAAAGGCTACTCCATACTTGATGTGGAAAGCATTGACAGATATATTCCAAAGCAAGAGCGACTAGAGGAAGTTGGCGCTCAAGGATAAACTCAGAAACATAAAGTGTGAGAAAGGTGACAGTATGCCCAAGTATCTCATGAAGTTCACCTAATGTCGAGATGAGCTGGGAAGTGTGGGGGTGACTGTCGATGATGAGGACTTGGTGAGCTTGGCTCTACTTGGTCTTCCAAAGAGTTGGCATTCCTATCAAAACTCTGTCAATGGTCGGAGAAGTTGCCAGGATGGGAGAGACTTTGGTCGGATCTTGTGCAAGAGGATATTAGGCGGAATACCAGGGATGGATCTTCATCAAAGGCACCTGATGAAGAAAATTGCGCTTTGGCTGCCAAAGCAAAGAAGGGGAAGAACAAGAAAGCTTCTCATTCTGGTGCGAAAGGCAAGAAGCAGGAAATGTCCAAGGTGAAGTGATTTCACTGTCACCAGCACGGACACTATGCCATGAATTTTCCACAGAAGAAGAAAAATAAGCAAGCTGCTGGATCTGCAGCAGGAGAGGCCTTAGCCTCGCAGTTTGAGCTGGATTTTTCACCGATCGCATGCTTGGTATCAAGTGTGATGGGATCAGTATGGTTCTTGGATAGTGGTGTGTATTTTCACATGACAGGAGATCGAGATTTGTTTTCTAATCTGGATGAGAAAGATCTTGGAGTGCACATTGAGATGGGCGATGATGGTAGATAGAGTACGATCGGTATCGATACCATTTCCTTTGAGAGGGAGTCTGGTAAACCCTTCGTACTGAAGGAAGTGATGCATGTTCCAGGATTGAAGAAGAATCTTATCTCTGTGGCGATGTTAGAAGACAAGGGATATGATGTTGTTTTTAGTGAGGGAAAGGCTTTCCTGCGCAGCAAGACAACTGGAGAAATCTGGAAGATAGGGTTTCGAGTCAAGAACCTTTATCAGTTGCATGTAGATGGCTGCTCAACAATGGCATGCAAGGTAGAAGGAGTGGTGAGCCGGGATGATGGCGAGTTGTGGCACCGGAGATTGGGCCACCTTCACCATGGCACCTTGAAGATACTGCAACATATTTCTAGTGGGCTTCCTAAAGGCACTCTTGCGTAGTCAGATCAGTGCAAGGGGTGTATTTTGGGAAAGTTTGTGAAAGCCACCTTTCACGAGAAGGATAGTCGCACCACGCTGTTCCTTGAGAGAATTCACATAGACGTGTGTGGACCTTTCTCAGTTGCTTCGACAACAAAGCACATGTACTATGTGATCTTTGTTGATGATTTCTCCTGAAAGTGCTGGATCTTCTTCATGCAGAAGAAGAGCGAGACATACTCAAAGTTCTGTGAGTTCAAAGCACTGGTCGAGAAGGAATCGGGGAAGAAGGAGAAGGATCTTAGGAGTGACAATGGTGGTGAATTCATCTCTGGCGAGTTCAAGGACTTCTACAGCACAGAAGGGATTTGAAGAGAGCTCATAGCTCCCCATAACCAATAGTAGAACGGGGTTGTTGAGAGGAAGAACAGAACGATCGTAGGTGCTGCACAGGCGATGTTGGATGATCAAAGCCTACCCCTTCACTTGTGGGTGGAGGCATGCAATACTGCAGTATATGTGCAGAACTATTGTCCTCACAAGAAACTTGGCATGAGTACACGCGAGGAGGCTTATTCTGGTAAGAGGCCTGATATTTCCCATTTGAGGATTTTTGGTTCTCCTGTTTAAATGCATGTGATGAAGGATGCCAGGAAGAAGTTAGAGCCGACTGCAGATGTTGGGATATTTGTGGGGTACACTGATACGCCTCACAACTATCATGTGTATTTGCCAGACAGTCGTAAGACTGTTGTGCGACGGGATATAAAATTTCAGGAGGAGAAAGCCATGAAGTGTTCACTTGAGAGGGAGCCACACTTGCATGCAGATGAGGAGCTATTAGTTCCTAAGGATGAGCTTCAGGACGTGGATTAGCCACAAAAGGCAGTTCATGGAGTGGAAGAGACCACTCATGCAGCGCCAACCATCAGAGGGCGAAAGCGCACTACAGAAGCTGAGCGATTGGCTCAAGATGCAGAGAAGGTTGTAGGACCACCTACAACAGAGCGCACGTAGAGACAGTCACCGGATTGGTACACTGGATACATGGCTCTTGTGAGAAAATTTGTCGTGACGGAGCCATCCTCTTTCGAGGAAGCTGTGGAGGAACCTGCATGGGTAAACGCCATGGTGGAAGAGTATGATTCGATTGTCAGAAACAGTGCATGGCAGATTGTCCCAAGATCAGAAGGGAAATCAATGGTGGGTTCGACATGGATCTACAAAGTGAAGCAGGCAGCTGACGGGAGTGTGGAGAAGTACAAGGCAAGATTTGTTGCCCGAGGCTTCTCACAGATAGAGGGGATCGATTATGAGGAGACCTTTGCACCTGTCGCAAGGTATTCTTCCATATGGACGATTCTTGCTTTCTCAACGCAGATGGGGTGGCACATTCATCAGATGGATGTGAAGACTGCGTTCCTCAATGGAGTCATTGAGGAGGAAGTGTACATAGAGCAGCCCGAAGTTTTCGAGATCTTCAACAGCGAGTCGCATGTGTGCAGGCTTAAGAGAGCACTGTATGGGTTGAAACAAGCACCTCGTGCTTGGTAAACACGGATAGACAACTATTTCATCGGACTTGGATTCTCCAAGAGTGAGGCGGATCCTAACCTATACCAGATTGTGGTGGAGGGTAAGTTGCTTATCATTGTACTGTATGTAGATGATTTGATTCTAACGGGAGATGAGCTGTTGATACTTTCATGCAAGGAGGATCTTGCTCGGGAGTTTGAGATGAAGGACTTGGGCCTCCTTCATTATTTCTTGGGATTGGAAATTTGGCAGTGCAGTGATGGATTGTTTGTTTCTCAAGGTAAGTATGCTCGGGAGATACTGGAGAAGTTCAACATGCATGGCTGCAAGCCTGTTGATACTCCTCTTCCTGGAGGTTGGAGGAAGGAGGATGCTACTTCGGCGGAGGTAGTGGATGCCACTGTTTATCGACAGTTGGTGGGGTCGCTTATGTATCTGGTCAATACATGACCCGATATATGCTATGTTGTTAACCAGTTTTCAGAAGCTATGGTTAAGCCTACCAAGCTCTTCTGGAAGGTGGGAAAGCATGTATTGCGTTATATCTTAGGCACATCGGGATATGGATTGTGGTACAGACAGGAGGATGAGGTGAAGCTATGTGGCTTCACAGATGCAGATTGGGCAGGGAGCCCAATGGACAGAAAGAGCACATCTGGAGGGATCTTCAGTATCGGATCGACAACAGTTTCTTGGTACAGCGAGAAGCAGAGATCCGTGGCACTCAGTTCCACGGAGGCCGAGTATATGGCAGCAAGTTTGGCTGCATACGAGGCTATATGGATGAGGAAGATCCTGGTCAGTTTGTTCGAGTCTCATTTGGATCCTACTGTGATTTACTGTGATAACCAGAGTTTCATTAAACTCTCGGCTAATCATGTATTTCATGATAGATCCAAACACATCGACATCAGCTACCATCATGTCAGAGATTGTGTGCAACGGGGAATCATGTTACTTTCATATATTCCCACGGAGGATCAGGATGCTGATATCTTGACGAAGGCGCTCACCAGGAGAAAATTTTAGTACCACCGAGACAGCATAGGGGTTGCTGATAATCCATATCTTGTTGAGAGGGAGTGTTGAGAATGCAACGAGATGATGGAGCTTAGTGGAAAGAAGTCACCTTCACTAAGTGGGCTCGTAGGCTATTTTTGGCGCAAGTCTGTTTTTAGACTATGTCTATTTTTAGACATATGGATCATGGTCTATGAGTTGCAGGATGCTATTTGTGGATGATTGGTCAAGTTGGTAAAATAGATGGACCTCTATTTTAGACATATGGGCGGAGTCTATTTTTAGACTACCAGGCTAAAAATAGAATAGTCGAATATTATTAGCTCTTAATAATATTTGGACTATAAACATTATCTTATTCTCTTGGAGCACTTCAGTTTGAGCTACAGATGTGGCACATGCAGTTGCTAGAAGGAAATACGTGGTTCCTATGGGTTAACTTGAGCTATTGCATGGAGGAGTTCAATTAGGACTTCAGTGATTGAGTTCTGTGGAGTTGGATCAGGAGTTGATGGAGTTGTGTTCAGTTTGACTTAGTTGAACTAGTTGTAGTTAGTCTAATTGGCAAATATACTAATGATGAGTGGTGTGAATTAGTTATTAATTAATTTCACTAATTATTAACTCATAAAGCAACTGAAGAATACATCAGTTAACTCAGTGCATGGACAATTCAGTGGAGACAAGTGTTAGAGGTGAGTGAAAGGGCAAGACAACTGTCAGTTGTGACTATATTTGTGCATGAGATTTGCACATGCATGGATTGAGTTGCCAATGAGACTTGCGTAGTGTTACACAAGGGAAATACGTGAATGGTTCAGCTATCCTCATCCATTCTCTATGCAGGATTGCGCAGTGGAGTCAGGCCAGTAGCAGGGGTGATTTGAGGCAGTGATCGATTCAGATCTATGTTGTATTGTGTGTAACAAGTGGAGTTAGTATTGTACTGTGTACTGTTACATGATCTCAATCAATATAATATACATATAGTTGTGGGGTTTTCAGCTTTATGCTTTCCCCAGGTACATACTGTGTTGATATGTGTGATTGATGCTTCAATGTGCACATGTGTATGTTTCTGAATACTGCTAAATTGATGATCAACGTAGATGAGATTATGTATTATGCATGCATTCCTCACTAGTGTATAATCGGGATAATCTTGGTTGAATAAGTGTCATATTATTCATAAAATTTCTACAGAACCAAAGGTATATTTCTATCTAGAGACAATGTTCATCTATATTGGAGGAGTCTCATGCTTTAGAATCAAGCCATAGAGAAATTCATGTTGTAGTGGAAGCACTTTGAGTTGGAGGATGCCACATGGGAAATGAATAATGCCATTAAATTTAATTATCCCTTCTTGTTTTCTGGTTAAAGTAAATGTGTATATGATTTTAAATATTGTATAGAGCTATGTGTATAAAGCCCCATGAAACAATATGTGTTGTTTTTAGTTTTTGGTGTTGCATATGGGTAGATGAACATCGAGGGTGGTGTTCCCTCAAGGGGGAGGGGACTGTAACAACCCCACCCATGGCCCTCTCATGAAACACATTGTAAATATTTTGCAATATGTGAAATTTGAAAAAGGGGTCTGACTCAAAGGGACACAAATTCCAAAGCTAGGGAGGAAGATTGTTTGCTTGGGATGATGTGGTTTCTCGTGCAGAAACTTGAATTGTAGGACAACCATTAAAAATGTATGGTGTGGGAATTTACGAGACTAGTTCTTGAATTAAATGGGTTGTAAGAGAAATTATGTAGGCCCATGTTGCTTGAGAAACAACAATGAGAAAAGAGGACAAACAATCCAACAAAGAGATTGTGCATTGCAGGTTAGTAAGGATGCAACAACAAATGAAAAAAAGGAAAATATAATAGAGTATTCATTCGAGAGAAGGCAAAGAAGATTCAGAGCATCCAATGAGAAAAATCGACAGACAACTCTGAAGAGAAGAGAAGAGAAGAGAAGAGAAGAGAAGAGGAAGGGATTGGTTCTCTAGTTCCCTGGAGTCTGTGGGTTGAGTTGCTTGAGTCTGGAGCCCTACAACAACTTTGGGTCCCTTGAGGTTGTGGGTTGAGATAGGATCCCTGGAGCCCTATAACAACTTGGGTCCCTCGAGCCTATGGGTTAAGACAAAGGTAACTGAAGCCTTGTAACAACTTAGGTCCTTGGAGGCTGTGGGTTGAGATGGAATCTCTGGAGCCCTGTAACAGGTTGGGTCCCTTGGAGGCTATGGGTTGAGATAATAGACTCTAGATTCCCGTAACAACTTGGGAAGAGGCCATCCTGAAGCAAGATCAAAGGAGGATCTAATTAATGACTTGTGGTTATTGCATTATTGTAATAATGGATTCGAGAATCCCTAAAAGGGGGTGAATCCCTATGTGATTACTTGGGGGTGAGGTTCAGCACCTTTGGACTCCTTGTGCAATCGAAGGAAGCATTGGTCAGCTGGTGGGATTGAGGAAATAGGTCCTCTGGAGTCCCTTTTTTGGTTAACAGCTAGTGATTTAACCCCTTAAGCAAGCATCCGTTAGACTATGGAATTTGATTTGAGGGTGACTACCGCAAGTACGTGTGGCTGCAATTGTTTATGGTGGGGTGGAGAGTCCTTGTACTATACTCAATTTCCTTGCAAGTTTAAAGATAAGCATCTTCCAGTATTTGTTTATCTGTTGATGAACCATGATGCATTCTTGATTGTGATATAGTTTAGGATTATGAAACTATATTTGTGTTGTTTATGTATGAATATGTGGATGCATTTTTATGCAGATATGATATTGATGGACACGCTGAATCTATATGTGTGTGTGTGTGTGTGTGTGTGTTGTTTCTCTGGAATGAATGATACTATCAAATCAACTAAGTGAGCATGAACTTCTGAACTAGAAATAAGATGTTGAGCGAATAATTTTTTGGTGTTGATAATAGAACAACAGATGTAGAAATGTGTAATAAACCATACGATAATATGAACCAAGATATAATGCCGAGCTGAATCTTAATCCAGATGAAATGCTTAACTATAATGAGAGCAACACATAAATGAACCATTGAGGAATATAAGGCCATGTTGTAGGCCGCATTAAAGCCATAATAGCTTGGAATAAAACTTGAAACATTAGGCTCAAAGACCCTTTATTAATATGAAACAATTACATTGAAGACCATCTACTCAACAGGGTCTGTATTCACTTACATCCATTTATTTGCCTAAGTTACAAGCTTCTTTTCCATGTGGCAGGAATTGCATGAGCATTGAGGTTGTTTCCCTTGGGGCCAGATGAGCCCATTAGTTTTACCTAGATGGCCTTCATCCTTGCATTCTGAGCAGGTGTTATAGACATTTTTGGGCACTTCAACCCCAATCACAAATGTCCATAAGCTCAGGGCTCTTATGTCCCTAAAAGGGTTGCTTCACTGCCTAAAGGAACAAGGTCAACTGATTACATCATCTCCCAGAAGTTCTCCATTGAAAACTGCTCACAAATGGTCAAAACTGAACCATACTGAAAGCTCCATGCAGGGGGTGCGATGCATATCACCTTCCCAATGTACAGGGTGTGATGCATACTGTTTTGCTCCTC